>VZTT01056167.1:8883-41450 GCA_013400855.1 Buphagus erythrorhynchus
TGTTAGATTCATAAAGAGACTTATCTCCAAAGCCTGCCTAGATAGTTTGCCTGAAGGCCACTCTGGAAAAGTTTTGAATGGCAGAAGTCTTCTGGAATTGCATTCACTCTCGTGGCACAAGGAACCCAATCACCAGTCAATGAAATAAACTGGAACTTTTAGAATTCAAAGGATCTTAATGAAAAAGGTGAAGATACTGCCAGTGCACTTCCCTGGATTTTAAATAGAGTTCTTATGATTGTCCTAGATTTTGAAAGGTCTGACTATGTTTTAGGACTCTCAACTACTCAGTGCTCATAGGAGAAATACTTCTTTACTTTACTTTACTTTACTTTACTTTACTTTACTTTACTTTACTTTACTTTACTTTACTTTACTTTACTGTAAAACAGTCCCGGGTCAGTAAACAACTTTGTAATGCCCCAGAGAAGGCTATACCACTGGACTCTTGCAAAGTACTTGTAGAGTAGTAGTCTTGTAGAGTACAAGAACATCTGTATATTGAGTAATAATTATGACTGATTTATACCTACTATTTAATTCCTGAAACATATGCAAAGAACACCTTTATCTGCTGCCTATCATGAAGTGATGTGTGGAGTCTGACTTCTGTCACCAATACATTTTGGTGGTCTTTGGTTAACTTGGAGTTGTGGAGATAAGCAAAGTACATAGAACTATCATCAAACAGCTCTTTTACCTAAGAACAATTCTGCTAAATTAAAGTCTATCTATGACAGTGTCTTGTACTGAAATGGCCAAGAGCAAATACCAAGTAATATGGGAAGAAGAGAAATACTTGTAACACTCTCACATATTCTCTTAGTCTAAGTAATTTTCTCGTTCAAGTATAGCCATCTCTTCAACTATACATGGCTCTGTTTAACCTCATCTTTAAGAATCTTTTCGGAGAATTCAGCAAACCTTTTCAGTTACCCTTACATTGATTTCTTCTGTGTTAACTTTTCTAGTCTTCCTTGTGATCAATACATTTTCAGCACACACAATAGCATTTGGAAAAAGTTTTATAGGTTCCACCCATTGCACATTTGAAGAAGTACTTAATTGGCTTGTTTGGAATCTGACCTGTCAGCTTCATTTGATATCCTTTTAGTTTTGGTATTGAAAGAAACTATGAGCTGTTTCCATTCTCTTAATATCAACTGTGATTTTCAAACTTGGAATTACAATCAGGTCTTTTCCATAGTGAATTTTCCTGTCTCACCAAATTGCCTCTCATATAGAAAACCCTGTTCCTTCTCTGAATTTCTTTTAGCATCATGTTCATTTTAGACATAGAAGGACAAGTACTATACTCAGTATTCAGCAGGCAGGTCAAGCATGCATTTCTTTAATAACCTTGTTTTGTTCTTTATTCTTCTCTGTATAATGCGTAATTTTGATTTTCTTTATTGTTCACTACAGAGCATTGAGCTGACATTTCCATTTAACCATCAATTATCACTCAAAGCTCTTGATACCAAACAGTAATCATCAGCTCACACCCATTGTTTTCTAAGTAAAGTTAGAAATATTTTGCCCTACATGTATCTCTTCTCATAATTTACGCTGAATATACTTAAAAAGACAGTATTTAACCTGCCATTGTACTACTGAGTTTCTTAGCCTCTCAAAGTCCAGCAAACCAGGCCANGTTTCTTAGCCTCTCACAGTCCAGCAAACCAGGCCACATCACAGCTTACTCTATTTTCTAGGCTATTTATGACCATGTTGAACAGTAAAAGTCCCAGGAGCTGCTTTTTTCCCCATTTTTTCCTCAATCTGAATAATGATTGATTTATGCTGCATTCTTTCAACTAAAGTTTAATGAGACAGTTGAAAAATGTAGTTTATTTCTCTACTGTTGATTTTTTTTATTTAAAACTATGTCTTTTGATTTAATGCTTGGATCTTCTCTTACATCTGTGTGTACCTTTTACTGAAACCTTCCTATAAACACTATCAATTCTACATTCTGCAAAACTGCAAGTATTTTGTTAGCACCAATTCATTCTTTACACCACTCTCAACCTATCAATGATATAAAGAGCTGCATTGGGATGGTTTTAGTATACCTTAAATGCTCTACTACTTCTCCCCATAAATTTTCAATGTTTTTTTTCATAGGCATCTGTCTGAATTTGCTGTTGTTCTTCGAATGCTAGTACTTAATCAGTGCCCAGATGTATCCCATGTGCCCTCTGAGCATCAAGCACTTGTATTCCCAAGCCACTTCTCTTTTAACTCCCTTGCCTGGGTCCTTTTCATCTCCTTTCTTTCTGCTGAAAAATATTTTTAGGTTTCTGTTTGGACATAGTGCATGGCATTCCTGTAAAAAATCTTCACTGACAAGACCATTTTTTCTTTTAGTACCCTTTTTTCCTACACTGTGTACCTTAGGTAGCTCATCAGGATCTTCTCTTGTGGCCAGCAAACAAGAATGATGCCTCATCAATAAACCTTTATTCTCACCAGGTATTTTGCCATAGATAATAAAACTGCATTTCTTGATGGCTTCTTGTTTGAGGCTACAACACTACACTTCATAATGTTTAATTACTTTATTTGATAGTATTCTAAATTGCTAGACCTATTGTGATTCTTACAGAAAGGCTTAGAGATGCCATCAAAGTTGTTGAGGGTTGGTTCACAACTGCACCGCTTGCACGCAGTTCACCTTGCAACATGGGGAAGTCCAAGGAAAAGCGATGCAAATGAAAATCAGATGTAGTCATCTGTGAGTTTTCTAGGTACCCAAAATTTCTGCACAATATCCCCCATATCAGTATTGAAAATTCAAACTGCTGCTGGTTTCTAACAACTATTAGCTGTTGTTATGTGAAGCACACTGTCAAAGAGATACTCTATTTGGAAGATGCAGTACTTTATAAATACACACTGAAATGCAATTACTAAAAATGATTAAAACCAATGCGAGAGTTAAATACCCTTTCCACACAGGTAAAATGCTCAAAAATCAACAGCAACACATTAAAAAGAAAAAAGCTGTAATAGAACCAGAATTCTGTCAACCATATTTCAACTTTGAAAAGCTGCCATACAAATAAATCTAACTCTATGCCTCCTGGTGGTTATCAATCACAGCCCTAATGCTCTGACTATATGTTTGGCTTCCACTTGTGGACAGTGATCAGAGTTGAGAATGGAAAACAGCATCAAGTTCCAAACCTGGGTTATTATCATGATAATTCTTATATAAGAAAAGATTTGCTATCTTATAAAAACTTACTATAATGGTCATAAGAGCATGTTTATCCAGGTACTGAAGTAATGATACAGTTTTTAGTCAAATCTTACTCATACAAAGTCAAGCTTTTTGAAACGGGAACAATTTAGAAGGCTATACATTTCAAAGTACAGTATGTTGTCTGTATCACAAAATGTTTACTCATTAAATTTGTACAAAGATAATTTTTTCAGAAGAACAGTATAATAGTTATTGACTTGCAAACATAGAAAGAAAGCAGATGATAAAACTAGTGAGTAAGCAAAAGGAAAGAGTAGCAAGGCAAATAAAGGCTATGAAATGCTGCAGAATTTTGTACCATTGGTTGTACTCACTTTTCCCTCGTCTCTTGGGCTGTCACTTAAATGTACAACTGGGCCAGGGTGAGTCTTGGTGGATCTGCAGGACAAAAGTAAATTAAAATCTGTGAATTTTTTTTGTTGTAAGAAGAGCTAGATCTCTCAGTTTCTAGGTGTGCTAACACATACCTCCAATGGTTTAAAAATAATCGTAAAAAGCCTTAACAGGGTAAAGTTATAGGTATCTTTTAATGTTCTCCTCTATTTCCTTTTTGCCATTATAGGCAGAGATTCTCTTTTCTTAATGATGCATCCTTCCTTATTTTTTTTTAAATCTTACTATTCTTCCTATTACAATAATTTCCCCCCCCCCTCATTCTTACAGCTTTTTCCCCCTTTTTTATTCTCTACTCCATCTCTTTCTGACCCTCCCTCCTTACTTGCTCCATTTGAAGGCTAATTTGCCAAGGATTTACAAAGTCTTCACTGGATTCATTTCAGATACTGATAGCATGACTCACCAAGCTCCAATGTCACTAAAGACAGGGTTTGAGTAACCTCACCTACACTGCCCTGTCAGGAAGTGTCTTAGCATTACTGCAGCAGGGTTTCAGAAATGGAACATCTTGCCTCTGATCTGTAAAGCCTTATCTCATCTTCAGACCAGCTAACAGAGTTACGCCCACAATGCATGTTCAGTGAGGCTCCTCAGCCACAACACCCATCCTATGAGTCTTCATAAGCCTATATAGAGATTAATTACTATTCTTGACATCCTCTCCCTTTCTGCAATATATATCAACTGCGTCTATGCAACTTAGTACTTAAGTTATTAATGTCCAGCACCTGATAGCAAATGCAAATCAAAGGAAGCTGATCAGACAGATGGAGATTTTTCATCCATCATCTTTTCTAACCTGACCTTCAGGTCTTGGCCAGTCATTGAGAGGAAGAAGACAGGCACCAGTCCACACTGAATGCCTGCACAGAGGAGGACCTTTCTCCCATCTAGATTCTGGGGTCAGAGTACATGTCCCTTGGAGTTCAGCTTAGGATCTGAACATGCATGCCTGGTCTTGGTTCACCAAGGTCATCAGGAAAAAAAATATGGCAGAGATTGGCAGAGCCCATGAAGTGAAGAACTTATCTGGAAGTCATTCATAAAACAACCTAGGCTCCAAGATTTAAAGCAATCTGCAAGAGAATTACAGAAACAAACCAAAACAAGCTTCTCCAGCCAAACTACTCAAAGGATTTTCCTAAAACAATGGCCTCTTCCTTTGGTTGAATACTGCAGTGTAGCAAAACTGGCCTCTGTTCTACAGGTCAGACTCCAAATCAAGACTGAGAATGGTACACAAAAATTCTCAGACAACTCAAACATTAAAACACTATGGACTCATCCATAGCTTCATAAGCTCCTCCTTCCCAGAACAGTATGCTCCAACACTCTTAAAAGCATGCACACTCTTCTCTGGCTTCTATACTTTGCCCACATTATATTTTAAATATTTAAACTATTTTGTCATGCACCAAAGCTGGGTCAAAGCAGAGAGGCAAAGATCTAGTCTGATATTTATTTCTGAGCTGAGGACAATGAAAAATTACTCCAGACATCCTGAACATACAGCATATTATTCTCCTATATGAGGTTCCCACGAGCAAGGTTTGTGGAAGAGCATTTTGCAGCATATCCCATCACAGCAATGAGATCAACAGGAAAGCAGTGGACAGACAGTTTATACAGTAACATTCTATGCAAACTGTCTTTCATGGTGCCAGCAGCAAGCACCCATTTGGCCTGAGACACGGCACAAACCCATTTTCACAGAGATGCAGATAGCAGGAGATCTGACCGTCATTCCTATCCAAGCCAACTTACCAGAGGAGACCCCTCTGGCTGAGCTTCTGTTTCTGAGTAACCTGTACTGAAATAAAAATATCATTTGCACAACACCAGGCCTTGGAGCAGGCAGGGTAGGTAGGCAGTGACAGGGAACTGAGGGGCGAGATGAGATTGTTTGCAAGCAGTGCTTAGACCTACACGCGTCTTGTACATATGTCCTGAGGGAGTGCATGTGACAGATTGGGACATTCTCAGCTGTTTCAATTGCTGTTTCTGACATGGATTCACCTGTCTGAACATGTCAGAGTATTTTGATGGAAAGAACTAGGTCTGTTTGGAGTATATGCTGCCTATGCAGTGATGGGCAAAGGAGGAAGGGTGAGAACAAGAGGAAAAAACAAGAAGAGAAGACACAGCATAAGAATTTTCACTTTTTAGCCAGATAAGAACCATAGACAGATAACATAAGAGAGAGCAGAGGCAAGCAAACATCAGATATGTTTCCCCAGAATGCTGAGGACAAACAAGATGATAGTAGAAGCACAGGGAGGCTGACAAAGTGCAACAGGTTGGGCAGCTATCGCAAGCCATTGAACCAACCAGGATGCACGGTGCGTTGCTTGTCCATTCCAGTCTTGGTACATGACCAGGAATATTGGCAAAATCACAACAAATTGAGGGAGAAAGGAAAAGAGCATACTGTCTTTCTAAGGTAAAAATAGATTCCATTTAGTCAGCTCTTTGTAATTTTTACTAATTTTAAAAGTCAGGAACAGTTTAGATAAATCTGTGCAACCACTACATTGCTTACCAAAGAATGTATCAATTTCTCTTTGGATAGAAGTGAACTCTTACATGAGCTGTCCTCTACTCTTTAGGCTAAGTATACTTTCATAGTCACACAAGCTTGTTGTTCATCTGTAAATGGTATAAAAACTCCTGTCTTTTACTACCAGTCTTATTTTTATCATATATTCCTGCAGGGTGTAGACTCAAATTTCTGTGCTAAAACCTCAGCTGAAAGGGGAAACGTTCACTAATACAATACAGTTTCCAATCTCCTCCATTTCTCTCTTGAATTCATTTTAGTTGGAGGATTCTAGAATTTACTGCACTGTATTAATGTTGTAGGGTTTGAGTATTCTTTTTTCTTAGGCACTTTTTGTTTCTTTTAGAAGTATTATAATTTAATTATTATGCACCTAGCTATTTCTTTAGTTTTGTTGAATAACTGCTTTATATACACTATCAGCAAAGTCAATAGCAAACACAGCAGTCTGTACACTAAATGTATGAGATTTTATTTTTCCTCATTGTCTTTCCTCTATACTTGATATAAGTATTCTCATAGTATTCATATTACCTTAATTGTTATTTTAATAACTTAATACTTTAGTTGTTTTGTATAATACCTGGCTTGCTCTGGCTTCTTCCTTTTTCTTTCACTTCTATTAAATTTAAGACTGTCAAGTATGTCAGTCACTCTATCAAATTACTCAACAAACCATTGTTTAGTTTTCACATATTTTTCACATTGGTCTAGGAAAAATGAGGATTTGGGGGAAAGGGGATTTACTTTTTGTCTTTGTTTCTCACCATTCTACTCTATTTTAACTAGCAATAAATTAAATTAATTTTTTCCAAGTTAAGTCTGGTTTCTCCTTTGACAGTAGCTGGTAAGTGATTATCCTGACTTTATCTTGATTCATGAACTTTTCTATCTTATTTTCTTTCCCTGTCCTGTTGAGGATGGGGAATGAGAGAGCAGTTAGGTGGAGGTTTCACAACCAGCCAGGATCCACCCTCCACAATTTCCTTGATCTCTTAACAGAGGCCAGCTTTGTTTATACACATGTAAGAGTAAGTAGAGTGTCTATTCAGTTTGGCAGTCATAACATAGCTTCTGTCAGGAAAGCAGAAAGGATCCTTTTCAAATAGTTGTATATACCAAAACTAATTTCACATGTGCCATCACAGATAAGATCACACACGCATGACAACAGATGTTCCTGAAGATTTTTGGAAGTGTAGAGCCTATTCCCCAGCAGTCCTCCTGCACTGCTGTTCCAAGGCTCCAAGAAACATTGATATTTTTTATACACAGCAAGTAAAGTATTTGCATCAAAACTGATTCCTCTTTGGACTACATAACAAGAAATAGTGACAAGATGCAGCATAAAGTTTGAACATTGATGAACATGCACGGTCCCATCCTGGGGCAGATGTTTGTGGGAGGATAATGCATGGTCCCATCGTGGGGGATATGTCTGTAGGAGGATAAACCGATACAAAATAATCCCAGCTCACATGGAGCAAGGAAGAAAGCATTGCAACTTCCTCAGTTCTGCAAGACCTTTTGCTTGTTGCTCTGAGCCTGCCCGGTGGCTGGTTACAGAAGGAGAGACACAACAAATCTTCTCTGGTTTGCTTCTCCTGAAATGATGTTATCTCCCTTTGGGTTCAGGACTGTGGCAAGGAACCCAAACCTCGTCCTTGGTGCCAAACTAAGACCAGGAACTGTCTGCCAAAGGTAGATCAGTGCGTCACTTCTTGCATCCCCTTCTGTCCTTAAGGAAGTTATGCATAAATAGAAATAACAACAGTATCTTTTGGAGCCCTAGGGATCTGCTGCTCATAAAAGGAGAGCAATGCATTAGGCTCTACAGTCAATTTCTCTGGAGGGTAGACATCATGACTGCGCTACAAGCAGGATTAAACAAAGCAATTATTTAGTTAACTATATTATATCAATAACATTATTTATAGAACCCATGAAACTATCAGAGCTACAGATACAGTAATTACTGCTTTCATACAGTAAATTATAGTGCATGTGGAAAAGTCTACACACAAACCCCATTTTGTCTCAAGTTGTTTTAGTATACATAAAATGTTGTTCCCCTTCATCGCTATTACAGTAAAGTTGTCAAGGAGATTGGAGAGTTGGACACTATCATTGTGGAACTGTCTACAGAGAAAAAACCCCACCATTGAATTATATTAAATGCAAAAGAACAGATCCAATCGCTCCTGGAAAGGATGAAGAGGTGATCAAAAGCCAACCAGATTTTAAGCTATTGTGACTAAAGCACTCAGATGTTGATGACCGATACTTGTGTATAGGCATTCCTTCAAGCTGGCTTTGGGGAACTGCCTAAAAACTAATTAGATCCTATTCCTTGAGAAAGGCAAAAATAAGGAAGAAACAGTAGGTGAAAATAAGATGTAAGTGAAATAGATGAGCAGGGATTTTTTAATTCCCAAATAGGAGCCAGGGTACAGCTGAGAATGACTGAGAAAATAAAAGCTCTGAAAAGTCATAAAAAGGATAAAACACAAATCCAAGTCAATACACAGCAGAAAGAAAAAAGAAGGTCAAGTCCAAAACCTATTAGCAATGATTTTCAGTAAAAAATTTCTGAAATGAAAGTTAACTTCAACAGAGCAAGAAAAAAGGATGAGCTAATGATATAAAACTTTGCAACATTTCATAGTCTTTGTTGACCATTAAGCCCAAAAAAGCAGACTGCAGAAATTGAAAAATAGAAACAAAGATTCCCACAACAGCTGTACAGAACTAAAATTAGGTGTTTGCTAAGAAGATACTGATACTTTGAGTTATTTTGCACTTCATCAGAAGTTGTTCCTGACAGCAGCAGGTATTAATTTACTTGGTGTATATTCATTTGGGGAAATGAGAGAGTGGCTATGCTGTAAGATGTGACTCTTTCTCAGAAGAACTGGACTGAAGTTAAGACAGCAGTTACTGTAAAACAGTCTTCAAAAGATTTGTAAGGATGGAAGCTTTTTTTTTATTATTTTATCCTAAAATTAGAAAGCTCAAAAAGAAGTCTTCAGTGATGTTACAATCTGGACCCAGCAAAATGTTGAAAATCCATAGATGATGTATTCCACAATCATCCTAGAATGTTTTATGCACTCTAAGAAATCAAGTGGCTTAACTACTGCCATAAGAACTTCAAATACCTAGACAATCTTTAAAGCAGGTAAAAGTATGCTATGAAAAAATAGAATCAAACCAAAACCATTTTCCTTTTGAAAGAAAAAATAGCCTGCACAATTGGAGAAGTACTGTAATGATTTCTGAGAAGAATAAAAATCTGGTGTTAGAAAGTGATAGAAGGAGTTAAGAGAGGGGAAAAAGAAAGAAAACATCCATATTAGTCATTGTTATGAAGTAGAAGTTGACTGAATGTGGCAGTGCTGAAAAATACCTATGCATAGACAAATACTTCTTTAGTGTCAGTAGTCAGACATCTTCAACAGTTCTGCCTTCCATAAAGGTGCAGTGATCCAGGGAATTTAAGACCTTTTCTTCATTGGTAGAGCCATAGAGAAATTTAAGAGAATAAGTTAGAAACATTATCTATATGCTGTGGATCAAAGCTGGGAGCTGGAGTAAGCAGAATCAGTTCCACCTCAAGATGCAACTCTGAATCTTAGACACACTTCCTGAAATGTCCAGAAGAAGGAAGCCTTGAAAATTGTGCTTTCTTTATATTAATAACTATCTCCATCTGGGTCTGCATACAGAGGGGGTAGCAGATTCTTCTAGACTGATACTTCTCCTCCTTTGTACTGCTTTCCCTCACTGCTGTGGATTTACTGACTCTGAGTCTCCCTTTTAGGAAATGGGGATGGGCAAACAAAGGGCTAAGAAAGGAGACACCAAGTTACGGCTCTGTCACAATTGAGTTCCAGTTTGCCCAATTCTTTGATCCCCTAAATCTCATAAATTTTGGCACGTTTCAGTTATTCATTCATTAAATAGTGGGGTGTTAAAACATTGGAATCTTATTGGGGACTTATAATACAGATTTTTCATTTTTGAAGTTCAGAGGACACATATAAAGACCTTATTTTCCTTTCCAATGCTAGATGACCTTCCCAAATGATCATGCTGTGAAAACCGATCTCATTGTAGTTGGAGTAAATGGAGACACGCTGGGCTCATTGACTATTTTTCTCTTCCAAAGCTGTTTCCAAACATTTGGAAGAAAAAGAGAAAAACGGTTTGCTTATTAGAGAGGAGAAAACCAAACAGTATCATGAGCCTCAAACCCCTGTGGCAAAGGACTAGCTCTGTTACATGACACAGAAATGACAAGTGAAAAAGTTTTGATTTATTCATTCTTAGCTGAGAAGATTGTTTCAGTGTGGCCTGAAGTAGCGATAATGCATGAGACAACAGAAATTGCTGGGACAAGAATTGGTACTCTTATGCTGTGTTTTTTCTCAGCTCTGTTCAAGGACAGGTCCACAGAGACACAGACAGTGCACATGATTTAAGAAGGAAATTCTTCCTGTAACTTTCAGACTTAGTTCTGAAAATAATCTAAAAAAATAAATTTAAAAAAAAAGGATCTGTTTCCTTTGCATTATTAGCTGTTCAGGCCTTACTTTCTAACTAACATTAGATACTTTTAAAACTCACTGAATGATCTCTCCTGCACGAGAAGATGATAGTCTCTTATGATAAAATATGTATTGCAATCGTCTTCTTGACATGTATCTCCACTAGATGCTTCTGAGCAGGGCATAAAAACACTATCACTCAAAAAAATTGTGTTCTACAGATCTTTCAGATAGAAAAGTAGACAAGAAAATCACAAAAAAAAGCCTCTGCATCAAATGCCAACTCTGTAAGTAAAAACAGCTGTGCCAGCCAGAGTCATCAGACTTCTTGCATCATATGTGAAGTCCAAAAATGTTGCATCTAAACCTGTTTCTCCTTCAAGTCTTCAAACTACCAATTCTTTTCACCTCAGTCGTTCACTGCAACAGAATCACTTGTACAAAAATTCTTGTAGTCATTTGATAGGCCTCACTGACTCAAAATATTTGGTTGTTTCTGAGTGTTGGGGGTTGAATTTTCCCTTTTCTTTCTGTGGAATTTTTCCCATTGTTATGCTAAGTATTTGGGTCTACATCCATAAGCTCAGTTAACAGTTTTCTCTCGAAGGGGGGAGGAGAGGGGCAACGCAGGAAAAAAAGAGAGCTGAGGTGAGGGGCTTGTGCTCTGCCGCTCGCTCGCTCGTGCACCGCTCGCTCATCTTGCCTTGGAGCTGGACGGCCGCGGGGGGACTCCGCTCTGCCACGCCGAGGTGGGAGCTGCCTGCCCGGACTCTGGGATCCTGCATCCTCCTGCTCAGACACTCTCCCGCATCTCCTACCAACTTCAACACGTCCTTTTGGAGCATCAGGACTGACCCCTGCACCGGGACCTGTGAGCGGCTTCTCCCCTCTGCCCTTTCCCCTTTTGGGACACAGACGCCATTCCCCGCAGCGCCCCTCCAGCCACATGGGACCCACCGCCTCTCTTCCCTGCTCACTGGAACATCAGAGGGGTAACCACACCAAAAGAGGAAGGGGTCCACAACCAGAACTGTTTACTGTTTACGGGGTTTCCTGCTCTATTGCTGTTGATCTTGCCATTATTGTTGTGTTTCTGCTTCTCTTGTTATATATATATATATCAGTAAAGGACTGTTATTCCTACCCCCATATCTCTGCCTGAGAGCTCTTTAATTTCGAAAATCATAGTAGAGGGAAGAAGGGAAAAGGGGGGGTTTATACTCTCCTATAAAGAAGAGGCTCTTGTCCCTTTTAGCAGATACCTGTCTTTCAAACCAAGACACTGAGGATGAGGGTTACATGTAGATTTCATTAGAAGTAGATTCAAATCAGTGAGAAGTAAGAGAGGGGGCCAATTAAAAGAAAGATAAGTTATGCTGGTAGACTTACAGTTTTAGAAACTGTATGGGAATTGCATGAAGAAGGATGAACTCCTTCAGGCTTGTAAGAATAGATGATACACAAACTTGAAACATTTAAAATTTTATTTATAAACCCTCTGTCTAAGCTGAGGACTTGAATATAGCAGCAGAGCAATGGCTTTAACTGATCTTCTCTTGCCAATACATTTGAAAGATATATGATTGCACAAAAGGTAATCCCTTTCCTTCCAAGTTTTATAGAGAAAAGTAACATCTTCAAGATAACCTCACACTCTGAAATGTTACCATTAACTCAGAATGTAACATAATGTTCTGAGCACCATTGCGCCTTACATTATTCATGGTAAGGTTGAAGATTTTCCTGAATTTTACATACATATATTTTCCTATTTTCTTTGATCTTTGAAAGCACTTAACATCAACAGACCCTATGAACTTACACACCCCAGAACAACCTGATTTTACTGTAAGTAGGAAGTTGGTCTTGAAAATTCTAGAGATGCCTTACAACATGAATTATTTTATGATCCTATAAAATGTGAAAAATATGCAAAAATTATGTGAAAATAATGTGGAGATTAAAAAATATCATCAAATCAGAACATATCCATGGCCCAAAATAAAACTGTTCTCTCAAACATTTTTCTCAGTACTATTCTAAAGGAAATTCTACAATCATGAGCTCAGCCTAATGAAGTAAATTTAAATTTAATAACATTTCCTTTAAAAGCTAATCTACATTCCATTTTACAGGCAAGAAAGCAACAGTAGTGGAAGAGACATCATAGTTTATTACTAGAGAGGGTTCAAATTATTTTACTGAGTCACCCAGATTCAGCTTCAGAGGGACTACAGCATCTATAAAAGTGGCTGCTGTGGCAAACATCACCATTATTCCCATCAACCTCTTCCTCTAATACAGAGAATCTAATCTGGAAACACATAGGAACCCCTGTCCACCTGCAAAGTATTTACAAGGACAAACTTCATCCACTCCGTATCAAGGAGTACATGGTAAGATTGTATGGAGAGGATGGAGCTTTAGAGAAGCACACTGCTTACATGATCAATTTATCCTTGTAAGACTGGTAGACCTAGAAGAAGTAATGAATGAATACCTGTGCTCACCTGTCAGCAAAACAGTACATGGCAAACTTGCTTTTTAGAAGAAAAACCTATTCTGGTAACCATGTAGCACCTCCTAGTACCTGGGGTGACATAGTCTATTATGCTGTCATTACCTTTTACAACTTATGGAAAGTCTAGGTATTTTCCTGCATAGAAAATACAAAGAAGATAGTTAGGAGGGGTGGCTTGCTTCCTTGAAGGTTCTAGAGAGGGTGCATATTTCACAGCTCCTAGCTTATGTCAACAAATCAGTAGTGAAGCTTGTTAGAAAGCAGCCCTTATTTCCCACATAGAAAGACAGGCTTAATTCTATTCTACTCTCATGAAAAATGTTTGTTTTGGCCACTAAAATAATTTTAAAATATTTATCCAGGAGAATTTTGAAATAATTAGAAAGTGAAACTTGGTGGAAGGCCTCCAGACCTTAAAAACGTTTGGATCTATTTCTCTACAGAATAGAAATGTCCTAATTTCTGGAGGAAAGAAAATTACAAGTGCACACAAAATGAAAACATGTTGTTCCCAAAAACTTAAAGACATTATCTACTCAATGTAGTAAACATAGACATTCTAAAACACAGGATTCAAAAAGCCCTCCAATATGTCAATGTCAACAAAACAAAGTGAGAAATAAAAAACAATAGGATACTTTCTACCTGAATAACTCATCAATATGATCATACTCTGGTGTAAATCATGTTTTCCAGCAGTACTTTTTTGCAGCCAAAACTACTAAACAGAACCAAGCAGTCTCATAGGGTCAGAACAACCAAACATTCCAAAATTGAGAACTGGATGAAAGATTTACCAGCAGACTGAATCCTGATTACTATTTGAATCCTTGGTTTTATGTCCTCTGAAGGTAAACCTATATTTTTATAACTGTGCCTATGAAGTTTGGTGAGGGCAGAGAGGGAGAAAGAAAATGAGGCATCAGTTCAACCGAGGGGACAGAGTGATTAGAATAATAATAAAAGATGGAAAATAAAGGAAGGAATTTTTGAGAACTGGGGTTACACTTCAGGCCTGTAACCCTGTTCTTAGCTACTGTTCTCTTTGTTCACTGAGATCAGTGTATTTCAGTTTACTACCAGAGGTTACAGGTCCCTCAAAACATGAAGCAAATGTCTCAGAAACTGCAAGAAGTGCTTTGAGCTTTCCCACAGAAGTTCCTCTTACTGGATCTTCACAGAGGAAACAGCAGAGAAAGAGTTCTTCATTTCTGTTGAGGCTTTTACTTGCATAGACGTATTCCAGTCAGGTTTTTGTATGTCTCTTTCCATTTCATACCCACAACACAGGCACCTCGCTTAGCCTGTTAGAGAATTAAAACTTGATAGGCACTGTTATCTTTCCTATCACTTCATCAGGTTTTGATCTGTTTGAATTAACCTTGAAATTCTCATTTCATATGTTGAGCAGAAGGTTTGATCTAGTGACCTCCTCCTGTCCCTTCTCATCTAAATGATTCCACAGTTCAGTGAAGAAAAGTTCTCTGCAGAGTCTTAGGGCAAATATACTCCATTATTCTCTTCACAGGATGGAGGATATGGTGATCAAGCTTTCCTCATAAAAATAGCAATATCTGAATTTTAGTGATTAAAGATTTTCTGTATTTCATGAAGCTTCGTAGTTAAACAGTACACCAAAATTTTTTTTCTTTTATATGACATATAGTTACATGGTCTGTAACATAAATCTAATTCCTAATGTCCCATAAAAAACCAGTTAATACTGCAAATGCATTCACTGAAATTAAAAGTCTCAAAAGATCTGGTAATATTTACAAAACCAAATAATTCTTAAAAATTAAACTTAAGACAGCTATGAAAATGACCACACATACAAATGAAAAAAAATCTGCACTTACAGCTCTATTGCCTTGTTCCACATGATAACATATCCAGAAAGAATGAAGGACTCAATATTTACAATGTGTGTATTTCCTCTCTCTGTTCCAACATAAAGCCATTTACTCTGGAAAGGTAGATGGCAGTAAGTAATCCTGGAAAAGAAAAAAAAAACACAAAACAAAAAAAAATATCATATTAACAATATTTTTTAACACTTTTGCAGCTGAAAGAATTATTCTTTCAATTTTATAACTTCACAAAAGCCGCCAAGCAGGCATTCTGAAGAATGTGCATGTTCTGGGGGTCATCTCCAGGAAAATCATAAAAGAGAACATGAAACAAAACAGGGCCATCCTGCCTGCTGATATTAAGAGCAGGGAAAAAGAGAAGCATCACATGAGCACTAAACTAAGTCGATCTATCTCCAAGAGTATATAAATTGCACTTTGATAGTATTCAAGACTCTCAAGGAAGGCTTTCTTATATCCTTTCTCAAAATAAGCAGATTATCCAGTCAAACAAACAGAGTTTTGTGGACATCAGTGGGATTCATGTTTTGCACAACAGAAGTATAACACCATAATTCGCACAAGAAAACATTCATTTATTTGCCATCTGGAAGAGAAAGGCCTTAGCTAAGAGGATTTATCAAAACTGAACTACCACAGTCACACTGAATCCCATACTCATTACAAGGTGATGAAAAAGCGCTACATTAGCTCGGAAAGATGTCACGACAATTTCTCATGATAATACATAAAAGTTTTCACAGATGACAAATAAGTAGATTCAGGTTACTTTCATATTATGATTCTTATATAGATACTACATACACTAAACCAAAATTAAATCTATATGAGATGAGAAAACATTTGCTACTAAAATCTAAGTGAATGCATGCTACTTAGAGAAGTGAAACTTAATCCAACCTTATGGAACAGACTAGTAAATTTTGACAGAAAAACAGGTATTTTGCTTGGTATGTTGCATGTTATTACATTTATCACTCAGTTTCACAAATAGGCACAAAAGCTATTTCTGGCTTTTATATACAAACTTTATTTTTTTTTACCTTAGCACCTTCAACCACCACAAAAGTACATACAGTATTTAAAACCATGCATACTTAAAATTTTCTTATGCTACAGCAATTTTTCTGAATTTATTATAAAGGAGTGAGAGAGATGTTGGCAATCTTTCAGTAATTTTGGCTCTCTCAGTCAAGTGAAGTCCTCTGAGTAGAGCATTTGCCACTCTTTAAGGGATTGTTCAATAATAATACAATTAAATATACTTTACATAATTGTTCCCTGTACTCTCAACAAACAAAAAGGTTCCAAATAGATTATACACAGTATTTCCATAGTTCTGTAGTTTTCCAAGTATTTAATAACCTGTCAGTACTTTTAGTGCTAAATTCATTCAAGTGAGGAAAATTACTTTTTTTGTACTTATGCATCACACTGGATTGAATACAGTTGAAATATGGAGTCTTCACACTGTAATTTATGGAGAAAATGATTGTGGAATCATGGAACCTGGAATAAGGCTTACCCTTTAGAGAAATCTTGTTTTGTTGATTAAAGTGCGACCTAAAGATGAGATAGCCTTTGCTCTGTCCAGCTGTACAAGGCTAAATTTTACCATCAGTTGTCTAATTTTGGCAATAATTCCAGAGTCTTTAGTGGAAAGAGCACCAGATTTTTCAAGAGAATTGCTTTGAGAATGGGAGCTATATTTCAGTGTGCATAGCTGAAAATGCCTTCAAGCAGCAACATAGTACTAATATTGTGGGTGCAGTCAGACGACCAAAGATCCAACAGAAACAACGGCAGAAGGTGTATGTCACCTACATAATCCTTGATGGAGTTCAAGCTATGAGCTTTATTCTTCTACTCATAACCGGTGCAAGGAACCATTTGCCCTTTTGGCTTCATAGTTTCACATGGGAAGCTGTTTTTCACATCTTTACCAATCCTCTTCTTTAAACTAAACAACTCTATTTCTTTTGCTTTCTCTTCAGGTGCACCATTTCCTTCAATTCTTAAATTCATATTTAGTCCATTTTGTTGTTGCTGTTTAATTTCTTGCATTTCTGTACTACCTCTACTCTTCCTTCTTGCACTGCAAAGACTATGGGTGCTTTGTTAGGACCCAGCCCATAAAAAACTTCTCTAGCTAATAAACACTCTTAATCACTTCATGTTGAAGCTCACCCAACACTTGTTTGTAGTAAACTGCTAAATTACAGGAAGAGGAGATAATTTTGACTTGAAAATGTTGAAAACATAGCTGTCTAGTGACTGACAAAAAATTCATAAGTTCCAAAGTAAACCCTACCTGACTTGAATGCTGCTACTCCAAATTCATGCAGTAGTGTCATCAGAATAAGCATGTTCAAGTCGACCTAGGACAGCACTATTTTCAGTCCTCTGCTAAATCCAGTCACAAGCCACTACGGGGTACTGCAGAAAACTTGATCTCCCATGTATAAGAATGAATCCAACGTCTTGATTATGAATAAAGTTTTAATATCACCTCACACACTGTTCGAGACTACTTTGGGCTGCTTTTTGTCCTTTTTGAGATTTGCTTCTGCACCATAATCTCCAGGATACACTGCCACAGCAACCAACAAAGTGGGTGTCTTCATTCCCAGATATTGCATGTCCTCCGTTTACCTGTCTTAGGTTTAAAATTTCAAGAACATAATGCTATAGGAACAAGGTCATACAGCAAGATAAAAATCAGACCAATGTACTAACTACTAATATGTAGTTAGGCCATAAGTTACTAGATTTAATATCATGCTGGCCTATGTGAAATCCCAGACACCAGTCACTACTAAGCCTGGATGCACAATATGAAGCACCCAAAGAGAATTAGGTATTGCTAAAGAATTTTAAAAAAACAGCCATATCTGTTTTCTTAAGCCTAGCTACTTCCTCTTAAATAATTTAATTTTTTGTTCTGCCAAATTTATGGGGCAGCCAGGTACAAAAGTATCCTCCATGTTCTTTCTTCCACAAAAAAACCTACCCTATGAGTCTTTATTGTTTATCCAAACTGTTATTAAACATTATGAAATGTCTAATTATGAAATGTATAAATGTTATTATGAAACCTTTTACAATATGTGAGCTTATAAGAAAATATTCCCTTAAAGACAATCCAGGTATGTAACAAACCTAATAGAGCATGGGAATTACTAAGCATTTTAATACAATATATTGCTAGTCTTCACCAAACAAAGCCATATGATTTTCATATTCTCCTAAAACTCTGCATTTCACTGAAGCTGTTTTATTTTACATTATGTAAATTAAATTCAAAGTTCTTTATATATTATTGACTTTCACGTCTACTGAAAATATTGACTTTGAGGATTGGAAGCTTTGAAGCAAGACTCAGATTTTTAATGAACATCTTTCATCTCAGTAAGTACTGAAATTACATAACAATTTCTTCAAGAGAAAACAATGAAGTCTCATACTGTAGTTTTCATTGTGGATGAAAGGTATTCTATGACTCTACTAGTCATATATCCCACAAGCAAATTAAGATGTCTTTCGATGCCATTACAAAAACAAGTCAATAAGAAAGCCAGAAAGAAAGAAAGGCTATTTTTCTTCTTAAGAAGTTAGGGGTTGTACTGAATTATGTCAGTATGAAGTGCTTCTGACAAAGTTTAAGCAGATTGTCAATCTGATTGAGATAACATGCAACAAAAATAAATGGAAACTTGGGGATTTTCTCAATGTTGATCAATTAATAGAAGGTCAGCCAGAAATGTGGAAATTATTATACATTCTTAGCAGCAAACTACAACAATGATCATTATAATAGCAAAAAATTGATGAATTGATACCAAAAAAGGTGTTTCTATTCCATCAGAACAGTCTGAAACATAGCATTTTTCTCCCAAATGATGAAACAGGATACAGAATATCCTGTAGGATATAGTAATTTTTAAAAAATCAAGAGGTACTAACTAAAACACTTAAATCAGAATTTAGGGAGGAAAACTAGTTTGCTAAGGTCCTTAAAATATACCATATGTAAGTAATTAAACATATTATTTACATAAATTATGCAAATAATATAAGAGGTATAATGGAATAACTGAAAGAGGCGTTGTCAAAACATTGAACATTATTTTAGAAAGGAATATATTCTGACAAGCAAATCTTGGAAAGGTATATTTTTCAGGAAATTACAGCACTCTACAGTCTAACAACCATGGCCAAAAACTCACTGCATATTAGTAGAATACTATAATGTTAAAATAATTTAGAATGTTACAACCTCTAAAGTATTAGTAAAAACTCTCAGATTACTTAAAATCATCTTTATTATGTTAATTGTCTTCCTCTAAGAGAAAGAAAAGATAATTTTGAGAATGCTTCTTTCTGCCTCTGCTTTGTTATTTTTGTTTTTCTATTTTTAGCATGAAAAGTTTTCTTGGAACAGTATTGCTGGTGGTGAGTGAAGAGACATGCTGAAGGGCTGAGAGTAAATTGCATTTTTGTCAAAATGAGAAACAGCTATTCCAATTTAATCATTTAGTTGCTCATTCATAGACATCAAAACTGCAATTAAATTTATACTATGACTTTTCCCTTTATAAAGATAATCTTAAATATGAACAAGCATAGAAACTGTGTATTCCTTATGCCCAGCACTAACTGTCAGAGTTCAGTTTCTGTAAGTTCCTACAGAAAACACACATTAGCTTGAACTCCCTTTCAGAATCCTACCAAAATAAACTACAGTGTCCAGGTTCTCAGGAAATATGGAAATCTCACAAATTTACAGTAAAAGAGGAAGATAAAACATGAAAGAGCATTAACTTGGGAACAAGTGCAGCTGATAGGAAGCAAGTGCAGTAGCTGCAAGGCATGCCAGTCATGATCCTGGCCCAGCCTTCTGCTCTCAGTGACTCCTAGGAGACTGCCACTGTCTTACACCCAATTTACAGTGCATTGCCCCAGCATGGATGAATTCAGCTGCTGAGAAAATTGAACATCTTCTCAAGATGGTTATGGCTATCAGAACTCTACCTTTTCATTGCAGTGATTATGGCTCTTTTCCTGACTCCTGGAATTTTCTCTGGTTCTTTCACTGCTTTCCACTAAATTATGCTATTTCCTTCAGCTGGTCATCTCCAAGAGCTGTTCTCTTGGCACTGCCACCTGATAGACTGGGCATCATCCCTGGTACTTGCCAATGACTAGCTGATGTTATGTTGGGTCCTCTTTCAAAGCAGCTCTTTGAAAGGATTACTCTAGAGCGGAATCTGTGGCCTGTGTAGCCTTCAACGGATATTCACAAACCACTGCATAAGCCCTTCCCTTCCTTCTCGACTTCTGCAGGATTTCTATATTCCAACAAAAAAACTACAACTGCTGAGGGGGCTTCATGACTTTGTATCAGTCCTCTTCTCTCTCAATAATCAAGCAAAAATTATTTCCACACAGTTTATTTTCTTCCCTCATACTCCCTTAATCTTTTGGTAATTTTGATACAAAACAAAGCACACCAGACTCATCTAGTGCCCCCTCCTTCTCCAGGGGTTGAAAGTGGACTGAGGTAGCTTCTGGCTATCCAGTAGTCTCAGAAAGTGTAAGGTTACTTTTCCGTCAGTTTACTAGAGGATATTCAAGCTGAGATTATTGCTTTAAGTCACAAAATGGACACAGAAAGATTTGGACAGATATTCAGGCGAAGTAATTTGTAGCTGACCTGAAGTCCCTAAACAGACGCACAGATTAAAGCTACTGACAATGAAAAGAAAGTGGTTGTTTCCAGCAGATCTAGTAAAGCATGTAAATTACGAGCTATTTGGCCTCTGGAGGTATTTAATCTTCTTCCTGGTCTATGTATAAATTTGGAGCTCATCAGCACTATAAGACATGTAAAAAACATGTACAATAGCAGCAATTCATGCAGTCTGTCATCCACATGATGTGATGTATTTTCAGCAGATGGTTGTGCAGTTCCCCAGACAGATATGAACTGGGTCTATGCATAATAATATTTCCTCTGCTACAGGGAGTGTCCAGGAAGCCCTAGGAAGGCAGAAACCCAAGATGAACTCCATTATTATGAGTTCCAATGTTTAACTTCAACTCTCATTTTAACTTGCAGAGTATGCGAAGTCTCTAGGGCCGATGTAAGAGCACAGGAAATACTTCAAATTACTAACTGGCTGACAAAGAGTCAAATGAAATACAGAGCAGTACAATACATCTGAAGAGTTCTTTCCACACAGGGTCTTAGTGGTATTAATCACAACATGAGTATTTCTCCTATTCACACTAGATTCTCCAAATACAATATAATTTCAAAAATTTCTAGCAGCCCTGCACACACAGGTGCTAGCAGAAAGTGAATGAACCAAACATGCCTTTGAGATTGATACTTATAGTCAACCTGTTTTTTAAAAATGTGGTTTAGTTCTAATTTAAAATTAGAAAAATCTTCTCTTTCATATATATTTTCTTCTAGCAACAGTCAAACTTTATTTTTAATTAAAATCAGTTGATCTGTCTTATTTTATGTTTTAATTACTTACATAGAAGAAAAGGAAGTAGTGCTAAAAGCACATTTAATACAAATTGCACTGCATCCTGGTGACAGCATAACATGACATAAACCCCATTGTTATTTAGGAATATCTGGACACAAGAGGAATATTAAGGTAAATTGTATTCTCAAAATACTGTGTGAACAGTTCTGTCTGGATTTTTTCCAGAGTGTTATACAGACTGCTCAAATATTTGTTGTTTTAAGACTATAGCGCATGCGACGCAAATAAAGGAGATGACAGGACTGGGTGGATGAAGAGTATCTACCTAATGAAAAATGCAAGAACTAGAACTTAATTGTATTTTTCCACCAAATTTAGAGCTGAATGTGACTACTCTGTTTATAACTACTTAGCAAATCATCTCTACAAATAAATTCTAAGTTAATAATGAAAGTCACAAACTATTTACAATTTAAAACTGAGAAACAAGTCATCATTTAGCTCACATACCACTGTGCCTATTTTCTGACTGAACAACTGTTGCGGGTTGGTTTTTCCTTTCCTCTCTGTCTGTGGAATTTTTTCCTACTGACATACTAAGGAGCACTGATGGCTAGATCCTTGAGACCTTGGTCCTAGATCCTAGGACCTTGGGGGGATGGGGGAAGGGGGGGAACACCGCGAGACTGGAAGCAGGTAAAGGGGTGTGGGGGGCAGTTGCTGGCTCTCACTCGCTTTTGGCTCTAGGAGGAGGAAGGCCGCTGGAAAACCTCGCCCCACCATCCCAACGCCGGGAGCTGCCTCTTCTGGTGTTGGACTCCACATTCCTGCTAGGACGCTCTCCTGCTTCAGCCTGCCATCTCCAAGCATCCTGTTGGAGCACCTGGACCGACACTCCCAAGGATCCGTGAGCAGAGTCTCTCCTCCACCCTTCCCATCCGGGACACAGCCGCCATCACCCCCCAGCACTCCTGCAGCTGCGCGGCATCGTCACATCTGCCCGTGTCCACCGGGAGCCGGCCGGTGCAACTGTGACAGTAACTGCATCACAGGGGAAAAGTGCCCACAACCAAAAGAACTGTTATTGGGCTCCTGTTCTGTTTGTTGTTAATTTCATAGTTGTTGTTTGTTTTGCCTTGTTATATATATTAGTAGAGAACTGTTATTCCTATCCCCATATCTTTGTCTGAGAGCCCCTTAACTTCAAAATTATACTAATTCAGAGGGAGGGATTTACTTTCTTCATTTCAAGGGATGGCACTGCTTTCCCTAGCACATCTGTCCTTTCAAACCAGGACAACAACCAATACCTGCAGACAGTAGCATCACTTGAAGACATTACTTGAGCATACACCTTATATCTGTAGAGATCAATGTTGTAAAGAAAGACAGAAAAATGAATTGCTTTACATGAGGCAATTTAAAACATGTTCCTTACAAAGAAACGTGAATGAAAAACGGAGTCAAGGCAGTGGTAACAGTTACTTTCTAGACTTACGCTTCTACTTTCCAATGTTCCTTTCAAGTTTGGTATCTCAGACTATACATTTTACCCAATCAGCCCACAGAGCAGTTTTATTTGACTTCATTTTATACTGGTTTAGATACATGTATTCATCACAATCACTGTTGCTTGTACAACAGCAAAAATTTGATTTGTGGATTGGAATGTAAGAAATGAACCTTTGAGGTTCCTCTCTTCTATTTAATACTGATTTAATCTGATTTCTTCAAATTAACTACCACTTGAGCTAGAATAAATTACTGTAAGATACCCTTGATTTAAAGAATTTTAGTGATGCAAGATTCTCTACAAATGCTGAGGTGTAACAAATCAGAATTCCACCTCTAAACTACAATTTCAATAGAAATTATCCTAAGCAAAGTGTATTTCTAGCTATTTGTGAACATCCTACATATAATTAAGACATCCTCCTCTCCCCCAACCCCACTTCAATTTCTGCAAATTCTATGTAGAAGAAATGTTAAGAAGACATTTTCACTTTAGAGTTTCATTTAAATAGTGCTGAGATATCTAACAGAATTATTTATTTTGACAAAGCAAAGAAGCTTATGCAGCTTTTCTCATCAAATTATTTAGATATGTCATCTGGCTGGTGGTTCACTGCTACTTTCAAAGTGTTTAAGATAAAGCATTTTTCATGGTGTCCTTTACCTGAAATATTATACATAAAAAACTTACAAGAATAAGAAAAAGGAATACAAGAAACACAAAAAAAAAAAAAAAAAAAAAAAAAAAAAAATACAAAAAATTTTAAGAAATGCAGCTGGAAAACAATTTCTTTCTCAAGATATTTTGGTTTTGTCCTTTTTTTTATTGGATCTGTTGGCACATTATGAAGCATTCTGTTTTTTAGAAATTGGGACTGATCATTAATCCTTTAAAGTGTTAAAAAAACCCCACAAAGTTCAAGGTAAGGAACCATTAATAGTATATTCTGTTTCTTGCTTCCCTCCTTCTCTGTTAAAACAATTGAGAATAAAAGTATAAAAATAGGCTGTTCCTCTGTTTGTTCAAAAGCCAGAACTTCCTGTGTATACATTCTGGACAGGGGAAATAATGCTAAAAGCCTGAAGTCAGGCCCATTCTTGACTTGTGAGCTTACTATTTCAAATTACTTTGCAATCACAACTGTAGTTAATAGCTTACAATACTTTAAAAATCTTGTTTCAAGAAATGTTTATGTTAATCACAAAAATCATCAGTGCAGCAACTACATTAACAACTGTAATGGGTGTCAAGATAAATTATTTGCAAGCAGTTAACTCAAAAGAACCTAGAACAAATCAGAAAAAAAGCATGTTCAGAAATATATTAGATGCATTCCATTTGATTAAATTATTAAACCCAGAGATCCCACTTGAATGAAGAGTTAATTTATGTATTTAGATAAAATCTTATGAGGCTACTACAAACTCTTTACAAGGACAGTCAGAGTCTACTGCATGCCACAGGACCTTTGGTCTTTCCCAGTTTTATTTCTTATAACTAACTTTCTTACAACTCCACAGAAGGTCACCCTGGCCTGCCAGCATGCCGTAGTACATACAGAAAGACAGCTGCACTATAACTTCCTATGAGATATAGGCATTGAAATTCCCACCCTCAATAACTCCAAGGCTATCTGCAGTAGCACTGCAGCAAGTTACGGGCATTATTGGAGCTCAAGAACAACTTAGAAATCACTTCTGAGATCTCAGTGTGGAAGGGAATGTACAACTTTTGTAGCCATTGCTATGGATAATTTGTTTCAATTTCAGAATGACAGAAAATTACCTTCCTTCCTCTTGGGCAAATGCACAGCAAAGAGACACTCAACTCCCTTTATGGTTTTGACTGCAAATTCATTGGAGTATCTTACCTGTAGGAGCAGGATCACTGACAGTGACACTTTCTCCCAGCCTAGATCCTTAGTTACACAACATTACACAACAATAATGCCGTGGATGAAACAGGTGTAACAGGAACACTTGGTCCCAAGAGAAAGAAAAAAGGAAATTACATGGAAATATGCTTTCTTAAATAGAATAAGATGCTGGAAGAAACCAGCATACTTTTTATTGACTTCTAATTTGTTTCGGATGCTGACTCAAGGTCATTACACAACAAAAATGAGAATAAAAGTTCCACAAAATCAGTGAGGTGAGCAAATTAATGATACAGGGTTGGAAAACAGACTCTTGTTCTCATCTTCAGAGGAAAGACAATGCACATGGATTTTTCTCATCTACTGGCTTGTGAAATCACTATTTCATGTTTGTAATACTTCACTTGTCCTCCATAAATTTCTTTGAAGGTTAAGTAAATATGGGGTTGTAATACCAAATACAGGGACAGTGATGGGCAATACAGAGCACAGTAAGAGCCACTAAGTTTCTTAGTAATGAAAGAAAGCCAAATAACAAAGGCTGGAACAGGAGGATGATGTTCTCGAAAGAGAAAGTTTTTGATGTATTTGTTTCATTGATTTTGTAGCATCTGCATTAAAAATCCCCAAACACCTAAGGGTAGAATTTCTCTCATCCCTTCACCCAACATTGAATACATAAATCAAAAATGCAGTTTTTGATTCCCAGTCTCATAGTTCCAAAAAAGTAAATTGGGATGTAGCTCAAAGATGAAAGGTTGAAACTTGTCTTTTGTTTAACAGCTTGACTTCATAGAGCTGTTAGAAAAGTAAACTAAAGATACGTTAGTATTTCACCCTCTGCTAGCTGCAGCATACACAAATCTGTGTTTATCATACATTCTTACTAAAATAAGTTTAAACCCAATTTTATATCAATATCAATCAAGTTATTTTGAAAGACATGCTAAAATCAGGATAAGACTGAAATACTGAAATTGACTTCAAAGAAAAAATAATTTTACATGTGTATGCTTTTTCTTTGTATGCATGCTTTTTTCCTTAACAGCTTCCATCAATTAAAATCATGTAGACTTATTGGAGACCAGCTGTTCTCATTTGTTGCGCTTCAGTAGACAGGGACTCTGTGATTAATGGTCCTTGTTTTTCTGCAATCTGTAGTCTCTCTTCTCTTCCTGCTCGTGTACTGTTTAATGATATAATCTCAATGCTGACATTACTAGCTCTATTTCTGATTTACTGGAATAATGCCCAGAGTTTACTGTGACGGAAGGAAAAGTATCCTAAATCTTTGCATTGGGTTCTGGCTTGAAGCTAACGTGTCTGGGCAGGAAAAAGGTGGTGTGGTTTCCAAGAACCAAATTATTTACTGCAACTGAATGGGTGCATGTTCCTCATTGCTCTAAGATATGACTGGAAATATAATATAACAGAGATCAAAGAAAAGATCTGAACAGAAATCTGAAAGATGTCTCAAAACTCTAATTTGAAAACTTCAGAAGAGAAAACCATATAATTCCCATATCTACATTATAACTGTAATGAGAAAATTCCGATTGATAGTTTGATTCATAGACTGTTTATGCTGCCTGAACTTGCATACATTTTAAAAAACGGTGGGGTTTTTTTGTTGTCTAATATAACGCATTTTGTACTACAGTACTGGACCTCTCATTTCTTATTACTGAGACCATGAAACAGTTGTTCAATGCATAGCTGTGAGTATATATTTTAAATTTTGCTATCCAAACTTGGCCTCAGAACAATTTGGTAACATAGCTGCTATGTGAAAACAGCATAATATGTTACCCTGTGTTTTCTAAAAAAAGCATAAATCTACTGACAAACATGTTTTATTTTTTACAAAGCATTAGAAACAACCAGCACACTTCTCAGCATATGATGTAAGGTTTGGCAGCATATAGCAACACCATGTCTCCTGCTAAGGAATTTCTTCCAGAAGGAAGAAACCCAGGCAAACAATCACATGTAGCCAGGTGACATAAAATTTAAATAAACCAGGACATGTTTTTCTCTTCCCTACTGAAGGAAAAACAAAACTTCACAAACATGTTTTCCAAAATGGAATTTTGAAGAGATTTTTTTTTCTCAGAGAAATAATACAAGGAGCTACAGCTGGAGGGACCCAAAGAAAGATGTAGACTGGAAAAGTGGGGTTTGTCAGGTCAGAGGGTCCTGTACTGTTGCTAATTCCTTAGGTAATTGTGCCAGCTACACATTTTTCTCCAGCAGCTCTCTAGGCCATGACGGTTTTGTGTGTGCATGTGTTGATTTGTTTTAGGTCATCTTTCAGGGATTTTTTTGCCCTTATGCTATCAAAGACAATAGGTAGCTCTAAGAGTAATTCAGATGTATCATATGAGGCATTTTGCCTTCAGAGAAGTTGTTTAACAAACACATATAAAAGTTATCTACTGTGGCATAATGAATTTAAAGACTTTTAAAATTGAAATGAAACTGACGATAATAATACTGGCAGAATCCTGATGGACTAAAAATTACTTTGGGGAAAGACTGTAAAAGCCATCATTTAGAAAGAACAGAGATTCTTAAATTCAAGTTTGGATCTGATTATAAACAGAGATCCTTCTAATATTCTAGAATGAAAAATATGACCAGAACTTCTGTGATCTTAGTTTAGAGTAACATTTACCCTTGTGGAATTTAAGCATAAATAAACCAAACTGGTTTTAGAATAGCCATCTTGAGCTCTTGCAGCACTTTTTCTGCAGTGGCATCAACTCTCAGATTGCGTTACAAATCCTACCCAAGATCGTAAGCACAAAAAACCAAACCTGAAAAAATTGAGCCATGTTATTATGTCTGGTGTTCTGACTGTAATGTTATTACTACTTGCTCACCTATACTTAAAAATACACACTAATCAAGGTTTGGAAGTTTTGTCCTTCAAAAGGAAAAATTTTGAAAACTATAGTGAAATATGGAAGGTAGGTTCACCAAAGGTAGGCTATTCCAGAATATTCCAATTACAGGAAATTCATCATATGTCAATATGCACAATATAGCACTTACAAAAAACATCACTATAAAATACTATTTTTAATGTCTATTTTACACTTGGTTTAACTGAAAAAAGGAAAATTTTTAACTGGATATTTGAGAGATTCTCAAGAATTAGTTTTGTAGCTGTTGTAATTTCACAAGTGATCTTGGTACTAATACTAATGAAACCTCTTAGGGACACAATATTACAGAGGAAGGATAATCTGCATGAGTAGTACAAGAAATTGGATTAAATTTAAAATGCAAAGGGCACAGCCTCAAACTTCAAAGAACTTACACTTTGGGTTAGAGCTCATGATACAGAAGTGATGGGAAAAGATAATTTCAATTTTGCTTGTCTTGCTTTGCTTCCACTATTAAAGGCTTGCACTGAAAAGCAGCACATTCCCCGCCAGCTAGATATACATCAGGAAAGAGGTGTAATGGGTGTATTAGTCAATCACAGCAAGACCACAAAAACTGGTAAGATGAAGCCACATAAAAGGAATATGCCATTTTTGCATGCATCAGTAACCATATTCCTGCAGAGATTACAAATGAAAATGGTATTGTTGATGGCCACAGCACAGATGGGACCCTATCTAGAATGTGTTTCCTTGATGAATCATCAGCTCAGAGAGAACTGATATGAGGAAAAAGGCCCAAAGAAAAGGAAAGGTAATGAAGACAAAAAATTATAAAGGGAAGCAGAGAATCTTGATTTTTGTAGTGAAACAAAAAAAATGAAACCAAA
Source organism: Buphagus erythrorhynchus (assembly GCA_013400855.1). Classification (NCBI taxonomy): domain Eukaryota; kingdom Metazoa; phylum Chordata; class Aves; order Passeriformes; family Sturnidae; genus Buphagus; species Buphagus erythrorhynchus. The sequence goes on from VZTT01056167.1 coordinate 37,711, forward strand.
AACCCAGGTTGCGAATGTGTATGAATGAGCTGTTTACCTGCAAAGGAGAGACAAAATATTTAAAATGCATGACAATGTGGATACCAGAATATCATATCAAACGGGAATAAAATAGCCATAAAAATACATTTAGTCTTGAAGCTGGAAGGTTTCTTTCCATCAGAAGAATGAAATTGACACAGAACAATTTTCCTGAAGAGCAAACAGTGGATTTCAGCTTGAGTAGTTATATAACAGTGTAAGACCCTGGGTGGGGGACTGTTGCATGTGAAGGATTTGATCCACACACGAGTGACACCAGTAGACACCAGGGCCTGCATGTGCAGTGTGGTCTCCAGGCTGTGTGGAGCTGCATGTACCCCTTGGAAGCTGGATAAACACAGCCAGCTTGTTGTCACTGAGAAGCCTGCACGCAGCTCCCACTTGGTGGTTGCACCAACAGTGCAGAAGGAAGTTTTAGTGTTAATGTCCTTTCTGTTTGATAGTTGGAATATTGCACACAGATGTCACCTTACAAGAAAATCCTACAATAAACTGGATGACAAAAATGGGGTGACACTTTCTATGGATGGGTTACCTGCTGACTGANNNTCAGCTTGTTCATTTAAGAAAGGGAGGTATACGAATTCTCTGATGTGCAACTGAGGGAACCAGACTGAGGAGGTCCCTTCAGTTTCACTCCACTAGAAGGCTCAGATGTCTATCAAAAAGAAAATTTTAAGGATCATGTAAATTTTCATTCTATTTCAGGAGAATGCACAGTCTCATAAATCTATCAAATCAAACCTGTTGATTCTTGGTATCAATGAGCAAATCTGTTGTGCATTTTTGCTCTTTGTTGCTTGTTTAGCTAACCAGTGTTGAAGACAAAAAAACCCCAAAATGCTTTTGCTTTATTTCTTTTTATAACCAAGGCAGTCTTCATGTCAGTCTCACTGAACATTCTTTCCAGACTTCTGTCTTTCTGAAGTGACATTTGACAAAGTTCATTTTCCTGCCCTGCAGTACTAAGGTATAGCCCCCTAGAACAAAGGTTTTTAAGAGCTTCAGGAAAGTTTTGAAGCTTAAGAATTGCATGAAAACATTGGGTTTTGGAACACCTGAGCATCATTCTTTCAAAAGTGACAAATGCTGATGCAAGACCACACTACTCATATAAAACCAATCAACCAAAAACTGCCAAAACCAACGACAACAACAACAAAACCCCAAACAAAAACCTCCAGAAGAATGTTTTGTAAATCTTCATTAAGATGTGGAAGTGAATGCCAATCGCATGGCTTCTTTTGGTTTCCTCATTTTTTTCCATCATCAATCTGAGAAAATTTACATCTTTTCCAGAAACTGTGGCATGCTTTTATGGTGAAATATTGCTTTATATTTGGACTATATGGTTCTTTGCAATAGTTGAATGCTGGACCACACCACGTAATCAGAATCTGTTTTATTGTATAGCATGACCGTGCAACTGTACAGAATCTTGCCTGATGACAGATCTCTGACTAATTTGAAAGTACATAAACAGAGTTTGCAGCTATACACTATTAACCAGGAGGTTCATTTATAAGAAGGCAAGCTATCACAGGAATCCAGTTCCTTGAACAGGCAATGAGACAGACAATCTACTTCAACTATACCACAAGTTCTCTAACACAAATGAACAAAGGTACTGCTGCGACTGCATAGTATTCACTCAATAGCCTCTTGCTGTCATTTTGATGAGGTTTATCTGCAAAGGAAAGTGGAAGTATGTAAAATGTCCTTAACACAGGACACAAAATCCTGTGAAGATACAGTAAGGCAAATAAAATAAGATTCAGCTACTGACAGGAAAGAATATAGACTCAAGAAAAGTTACCTTATTCAAAAACACAATTTTTTTTTGTTTTGGGTTTGGTTTGGTTTTTAGTTTGTTTTCAAGCATTTGGAGTAATACTCTCAATCATCTTGCTCAAATACTGCAAGATCTCAGCTGTAGGAGTCAAATTTATCATTAATAATGAGTTACAGTTAACAGAACTGCTCTAAAAGTTGCCCACTTAAAAGGCTCCTCTTGCTCTATGCCAGCATACCCTTAACATTGAAGAAAGTGTTAAGAGTCTCAAAGCCAGTTATACAGATTGTGTCACCTGGTGATTCCCCTCAGAAGGGCACTTGTGGCATTGTCATAGCATTGGTGTGGAGCGCACGCAGATGGATTTAAAGACCCAATGCTCTCTGTCACACTGTGCTCATGTGTGCTGCTGCAAGTCACTGGATAAGCTGCTGCAGCACTGTTGGCTCATTTGTCACACACCAGTCAGCAATGGCTAAAAGAAGAAAGAGAGGAGGGCTGTCCCCTGTGTCAGTCAACACAACTGAACCAGCTCAGTTTTGGAATGACAGGAGATGAACTGTGTTCCTAAGTGAAACAAGTGCCTGTTGGATTATAGAACCTGGATTTCACACTGCAATCCTTGCTGGTTTTCCTACCCCAGCTGCATTTATATTAAATGAGAATCTGTAAGCTGTTGTACTCTTAAAGCTGTACTTGCTGAAGTCTGCTCTGATTATATCAAAAATAATGACGACCTATAATAGTTTCCACTGGTTTTGCTTAATCCTAATGTTTTTTGCAGCAGATAGAGACTGTTCCAGTAGCTGAGTTATTTATTTTGCCTAAAATACCTACTGAAGATCAATCTGGCATCTCCTATGACACTGAGGAAGGAACAAGAGGTACTAACATATGGAAGATGTCCACAATTTTGACCTTCAGGAACACTGAGGTAGTTTTATAGAATGTTTACAGAGTTTAAAATGTTTTACCTGTCTACCCTATTTGTAAAAGAAACCATAAACCATATATTACCAACCATAAGCTACTGTCAAACATGTCTTTGAGTAACTGTCTTATCATTACAGCTCTTGGTATGGAGCCAAGCACTGAAACACATTGCTTACATTTGTATTTTCTTGGAAGTTCTTAATGCATTGTATTACATTCCAGTTACAGCAATAGAAACCTAAGATGATTACTTCATATAAAATAAATATATACATTTTGGCAAAAACGTATAATTTTCTTAAGTCCAAAAAAGTCCAGAGCATTACATCATACAACAGAAAATATCTGTTTGCCATCAAGTCTCTTTAGCGTTCCTTCTACACTTGCTCCAAAGAGACACTTAGTAAAGGAACAGTGAATTATGAATTATTATTGCTAGTGCTGCATCATCATTAGTTTAACAGTAGGTCAGAAGAAGAAAAACTAAAGCTGGAGAAGCTGCAAACTCTGACTTAATGGCTATAAAGACGCATTTTGCTAGTGAATTATTATTCATAAACCATTCAGTGTCTTAATATTGAATCTTATATATTAAGTCAAAGACTACTGCAGTTAACTGTTCTTTGCTCTTCACACCTATGTTTTTACCAACATTCAAAGAAAAGAACAAACATTTTTTACTTTTGTGGGAGAGATAGAGGGGATATATATATGTATGCACTTGGCGAAACTTGACTCAAGTAATTGCAGAAACCTATACAGAAACACTGCTAAAGACAAGATTTTAGTCAATTATCCTGAAATCTTAAATGTCAAGAAGAAGAAGCAAATTTCAAATTAAACCATTCAACTACATGATGACTGGTGCATTGTGAGTAATAGCCAAAGACTTAAGTAATATTCATCTAACAGAAACTACCAGCTCTATGGTTCATGCATCAAATACCATAAAAACTCAGAATAAACTGATTCT
>VZTT01056168.1:2507-13926 GCA_013400855.1 Buphagus erythrorhynchus
TTACTCTCCCTCTCTCTCTCTCTCTCCCCCACCTCACATTCACTGTAAATAAAATCCATACTATTGACTTCAGCATATGGTCTCATTTGCACCTTAATTCAAGCAGAGACATCTCTCTAATAATTTTAATAACTGGATCATACCAGAAGTCAGCTGCCAGGAGTCCTTTAGCATAAAGGCCTCTGGTCCTACTTGCCAGCATGTCTTCCTAGTATGCTGTGCACATCTCCCTTTCCTTACCTCCCTATGGATGCCACACCAAAATTATACTTACCCTATACCTGCAGACTGCTGATCTGTGCTTAGTTCCTGGTAACACAATGTGCTGTCTCTGAGTGGTGCACATTCCTACCTCATTTGCTGCTTTCCAAACTGTTGAAGAATACATCTGATCCTTAGTTTGCTAGCTGCAAACTGAGATGCATATTGAGCTCTGGGTAGGAGCCTGAGACAAGAGGCTGTGAAATACTGACCAACTGTGCCATGAATAACTTGTTTTTTGGAATTCAGCATCTGAGACTCTGATATGGAAAACCTGGGGTCAAACTGGGAAGGGAACCTGGTCTGACTGCATGTGAGTGGGGTCTGTCAAGTGGGGCCACCTTCAGCTCACTGGAGCCACTTGTTGCAAAGGGGCTTCAGTCCTAAGAGTTAAGGTCTCTGCCATTGGGAGTGTGACTACCAGAGAGTCTCATACATAGGAAGACTGGGGAGTTTTCTTAACACAAACCAGACAGCTTTCATCACCTACTTAGGCCTGTGAGGAGGCCTGCTTATTTCTTCCTCCTTGGACCACAGAGCTGCTGCTTGCTGAAGCCTTCAAAGCAAGGTGCAAGCTTTTTGGAGCCGTGTGGGACTGGTCTTGTATCTTAGCAATGTGTAGAAAGGAACAGCTGCTGTGGGCCACCTATAATTGTCTGGGTGAAAGGGCTATGTGGGGACTTCAGAACTTGTCTTCCGTAAGCAGGAAAAACACAGCACCTAGGACACCACAAGCAAAGGCAGTATCAGCTTGTGCTATGCACCTCAGAAAGCAGAAGTGGGTACAGAATTTCAACATCTGAAAAGTCATGTCTGAGACTCCCATCTGGGCCACTGTTTTTATACTGACACTCAGATTTCTCAAACCGAACTGGCCAGTCTGTTACTAGTACCACGTTATTAGTACCCTACCATTATGGTTTTCAGCTTCAAACTTGTTTGGTAGTTTAAGTGCAGTTTAATTTATTTTATTTTTATATTTTTATATACTCTGTCACTGCTTCCTGGCCAGAACTCTAAATGATCTTTAATTCTATATCACCTCTCAAAGTCCTTTCCCCATTCCTTTGTCCTCAGAGAAGGAGAAGCCAGGTTTGTGTATAATATTTATCAATTTATACACTGTCTTAGTGTTATCTCTACTTATTCTTTACTCCTTTCTTAGCAAAGTTTAATAGTTTGATTTCCATTTTTTTTTTCACACTACTGAGCATAGATAAGACATTTTCATTCAACTACCTGTCTTGTGACAGCTTAGGGCTCTTCCTTTTTTAATGTGACAATGGGATGGTTACTTCCCACATACCCTGCTTTACAATGAGCTTCCTTAAATTCCATCTTTTTGCCCATGTACCCAATACTTAATGATTTTTCTGCCTGCAGTTCTTCTCATCCTGCCATTGTCTGTATTTCCCTAAATAACACTGCACTGTCAGCAGACTCTGACAGTGCCATTTCCAGATCCTTGAGAAATATGTTGCACAGGTCAGGTTCCAAAACACTTCCTTGTGGGACTCTATTGATGACCTCCTTTTCCTGTGAAAAAGGACTATTGACTGTCTTATTTCCTATCTTTCATTCAGTTATTTACCCCTGCAATTATTTATTTCTTGGCAGTGTAACTTTTAAGAGCTTTTGAGGACTGACCTCTCCAAATTCCTTCCAGAAATCCATGGTCAGAATTCCAGGATCTATCTCCCTAAACCATGAGGGACTAGTAAGTATTTCAGTAGGACTGTGAAATTGTGAGGCAGTTCTTCCCTTCACAAAAGCCCTTATGTCTAATTCCTATTACATCTTTATGCATATGACCACCAATTCTAATCTGTTTTATAGTTTCCACTACTATGCCTGCTATGGTATGGACATCAGGACTGTACTTTTCTAGATTCCTTATGGAATTCTTTTAAAATCAGCTTTCAAGAGTCAGCTGTAGCTAACACAACCCTGCCTTCTGCTACCAAATCAGTTTTGCACTAGAGGTTTTTCAGAACAGTTTGTAGTTCACTCCTGAATTCTTCTAGAATTGCTGGTTATATACTGTCTGGTCCTTGTGATTTGTTATTATTAATTCTGCCTGTATGTTCCATAACCTATATGTTACGTATGGAATCTTTCAAGACATAATCCCTAATGAGTCCTCTCATAAAAAAGAAGAGCTGGCTTGGGAATCTTATCCATCTCTGCTGTAGTGAACACAGATGTAAAGAATTAATTTAGATTTTCTGTTACTTTCTTTGTATGCTCTTTTAAGTTTCTTTCAAATTCCTGGTACTGCAGTCTGTCAGGCAGACAGCCAGCGCCTGAATGTTTGAAAGGGGATTTATTATTAGATTTTATTTCTTATGCAAGTTGTTCCTCAGATTGTTTTAGACTGTCTAATGGTGTGATTTACTTTTTATCTGTCACAAGTTTGGATTCTGTTTTCAATTTTATGCCCAAATTTAGCTTTTGGAAGGATGCTTCTAAAAAGCTGTCCCCAGCAACAGGCACTTTTTAAAATGAAAGCACATATTGGTGGATGAGGTTTTTTTTGTTTTGTTTTGTGGTTTTTTTGTGTGTTTTTTTTTGTTTTGTTTTGTTTTTTGTTTGTTTGTTTGGTGGTTTTTTTGTGTGGTTTTTTTTTGTTTTGTTTTGTTTTTTGTTTGTTTGTTTGGTGGGTTTTTTTTTTTTGCTTGTCCTAAGGGCTTTTTGTAAGGAAGGAAAGAACAAAAGAGAGAGAGCATCACTGTGTGCTGCAATTGACTGTGCCTGCAGCACCTTATAACTCCTCCCATGCCTTCTGGAAGTGTACACAGTACTGTATTAAACTACTGCTCCTGGCTCCAGGAATTGTAATCTCAATGGCATTTGGAAATACCTAGGAACAGCTTCTTTAAAAATCAGGAACTCTAGAAAATACTTTGCACAAAAGGGCATTGTTTGTATGCAGGAGACTCATGCTGAGCATCTAGACTTGTAGTTTATTGGCTGTAGTCCATTTCATCTTCCTCACCAGAATTTCCACATGACAACCTTGCTGTCTCCACGTCAAGGCCTGTTGTGAGCAGTCACTGACCTCATCATTTTAGAAATGACTATACCATGATGACTGTTCAGGAGTGAATGTGTTTCTATCAGAGATTTGTCCTCCTTGGCATGCACGCTGACACAGACCTAGGCTAGCGTTTCCCTTCCTTCTGCTTCCCTGCCTCAGCTCCCCCCTGCCTTGAAAGGCAAGGCTGTTTACTGTCATCCCTGCCGCGTATAGGAGAGATGACTGTAAGACCCCGAGTACAGCGCCCCCATGTCCCTCCCTCCAACACCTTGGGTGTTTGTCTGGATGAGCTCACATCAACTTCAAAGGGTGCCTGCCCCTTGCTCTTTCCCTCACTGCCTTAAAACACCTGCTCTCTTTCTTTCTGCCTGAACTATGTTGCAGGTATGTTTGTGCCTAACCTCTCTGACTTTTACTCACTTTCTTGACTTCTGTCTGGAGCTGCCTCATCACTACAGGCTTGCATGGCAACTTGGCCTGTTGCCTGGACTGTTGGTGAACCTGCTTTGCTCTTCTTGCTCAGGTATTGAATCTGCTGACTCCAGCTCTACCTTCCACATGGAGCAGTCTGTCCCTGCTACATCCTGACAGTCATATGTTCAGATGAAAAGGAGCAGCCACTGAGCAAAGAAATGAGTGATAAATGGCAAAAGGATTAGAAGATAAATATTCACACATGACAAAGTAGAAAAAAAATAAACATCTAAGAGAGGGTGTGTGATACAGTGGGGAGATCCTTTCCACTATCCCTGAAGTGAAATTATGAGGAAAAGATAAAAAGGCTATTTTGGCCAAACTAAAGAAGAAAATAAAAGCAGATGCCTATAGAGAAATGCTGGACAGTTAAGTTAGGCTATCAGGAATGGCTGGAATTGACCCAATGCAAATTTAAAACAGGAAAGGGGAAAATAAAGCAGAACTGATTAGATAAAAAGGGAAAAGGGGGAACAAAGGAAAACCTGTACAGACCTAACCATTAGCAATTGTGCAGCAGAACATACAGGAAAATCTCCTTAGTGCTTTCCAGGCAATGACTGGTTTCTTGGTGATTAACAAAAAAAGAGCGCGCATACTGAAGTGGTATTCATAAAAAGCGGTGTTGAAATTTTGTAGTAGTTCTTTGTGAATATTATGGTCACACCTTTACAGCGGTGACAGAGAAGTCTATGGGACCTAGAGGACTAATGCAATTTTCTTGACAGCAGCAAGAAAACCATAACCCATCTCTGAAAGGATGCTACTGACACATACCTTTCTTTGTAGCCTTAGACAATCACCATGTTTACATAAAGCAAAGCACTTCAAAATGCATGGCAAATCATGTAGCATCTTCATAAAGCCGTTGCCATACTGGTTTGCAGGCTTCCTTTGCAGCAATGGGCAAATCTGGGGGGCGTTTCAATAGCTAGTGTGTCTGCAACAACCCCAAGTTCTTTAAACACTTTAAAGCCATGAACTTTGCCCACTATGAACAGTAGCACTGTGCAGCAAGTGGAACTTTGAACAGAGAATTTCACTAGGACAGTGGGGTGTGGAGGTCAAAATGCAGACAGGCTATGTGCAGCAGTGCTCCTGTCCTGAAGTGTTCTTTAGAGTTGCTGATGTTATGAAGCTACGAACTTTCTCTGCAGTCTGTAAAAACCAGCAGCTCTATAAAGCCTCTGAGCTGTTCAGTAGATGTACGGTAACCATGGCACTGCAAACCTCTGCAGGAAGGTGTGAATCATAAAATGGTTAAACACTGGTGCTGAAACCCGCAGTATGACGAATCATGCAGTTCTATGGAGTATTTGTAGCTACAGCCTAAGATTTGTCTGCAGCACCAGCTGCAGCATGGGAGTCCTTGTGAGGACTTTTTTTATGTCTCTGCTACCTCCTTCAAGACAGCCCGATAACACATCCCTGCTTCCCTATTCTGTGCCTGGAGACAGCACCTTTTTCATACACTGAGACAGAGGGCCGAGTTGCCCTGTACCCACCGTCCTGCTTCTTGGCCCGCTCAGCCAGGCTCTGAAATGCTGGAGGCAAACCGATTGTCAAACAACAGGTCGGTTTATTGCCAAAGCTAGCATCTCTTTCTCGCTGATATTCTTCTTTCTTCCTCCTCTGCAGTGTCAAACAAAGTTCCCGATTCCCAGCTCTTTCGGGCGACTGGAGCAGCGGCGCTACCGGAGACACAGCGCTACGCACCCTACCCGCCGGGTCGTGCTTAGGGAGCCGGCCTCAGGGACCGGCCGGGCCCTGCTCAGGGGGCCGCCCTTAGGGACCGGCCCGGCCCTGCTCATGGGGCTGCCCTCAGGGGCCTGCCGGGCCGTGCTCAGGGGACCGCCCTTAGGGACCCGCGCCCTCGCTGCTGCCCGCCCCCGACTCCGCCCCTCCCCTCCCGCCTCGCGCTCGGCCCCGCTCTCCCGCTCGCCGCTGCATTGCGCCTGCGCGCGGACGGGTAAGGCTCCATTGGTGGGGGCGCCTGCGCGGGCCGTGCGCGTGCGCGGCGGCTGGGACGCCGGACCGCGGGGCTGGTGCTGGCATGGCGGAGGCGCGGCCCGGCTCAGGTGAGCGTGACTGCCGCGCTGGGGGAGGGGGACTGAGGAGGGGGGCTGCACGATTGGGTGGGCGAGGTGAAGGGGAGGAGCAGCCGTCGCTCCCCAGCGATGCTAGCAGGGAGAGAATCGCGCCGAGGCGGTCGCCGCCGGACGCTGGCTGGTCGAAGGGTGCGGGCTGCGGCACCACCTGTTGCGGCTGCCCCGCCCCTGCCCGCCGCGACTTGGCCGCGCCCGTGGCTCCCAAAATGGCCGGGGTCGCCTGTGCCGCAGGGCCCGGTAGGGAAGAACTTTGCCCGAGGAGTAACGTGCTTGCTCCTGGTATGTGACAAACGTCTCTGGTAATGCCAGAGGGAGTACATAAAGAAGGGCTTGGTTACGGGAAAACCTGTCTGCTCTCTGCCCACCCATGTCCTTTAAAACCAGGTTTCAGGCTGCCCGCACAGAGCAGTGACAATGACAACGTCTCAAGCCCACGAGCTGCTGTAAAACCGCAGCTTTTTGAGGGGTGTCAGAGGGATCTCTGAGTAGAAGTCTTGGACATGCAGGAGGTTCCTGCTTAGAGCAGGTGCTGCCTGCTCAGAGGGATCTAGGCTGGGGCTCATGGATGCAGAGTGTCTTGGGGACACGGTCTGGACGGGGATTGAGGGCAACATGCAAGAAAACACTCTTCCTTTTGTTTTGCCCTGCTTACTTGTATGATGCAGGTTCAGATTAACTTTAGTTTTATTGGTTGTGGTTGCTGAGGAGTGGGGAGGAAACCTTTCAAGATCGATATTTCAGCCTTGCATTTTATTATTTGTCCTGTATTCCTGGTACTTAACAATAGAAGAGCCCTTATGTAATTTTGTCACGAGTATGTATCTAGAAATAACACTGTTGCTGAAAGTAATTAATGATACTTAGTTTTTTCATCATGTTCCTTAATTTTATTGTAGTCCAGGTAGACCTTCTCTGGTAATTACACATTGAGGTCAATTTATGAGCTGACTAATTTCATTGTTCATGGAGTTGTTGGATTTCTGTCAGGGAGAATCCTGGACATTTGTGTTTTCCGTGAAGAAGAAAGTATCATTCTCTACTTTTGCAGCATCCTGATGTTAATTCACATTAAGATTATCAACAGCCAATGTCCTTAATAGCATCCCCTGTTCTTAGAAGCCTGGCTATCATGATGGAGAAGTTATTTAAGTTCATTTTTGGTGGTATGAGAATGGGTCCACAAGCTGCCTTGTTGGGAGTGAAAATGGTGTGGGACATGGTACAGAGAGCACAGACATAGCTTCAGTAAAGCTGTTGCAGTAAAATTTCTTCTTGTCTGTTTATCTTTCATGCTGTCAGGCTGCAGGTCAACTCTGGTTGTGAAATCTTTAGTATATATGTATTGGAATAAAGAGTCTTAGGTATAGTGGGCTAAAAATTGCTTTACTGTAAGACAGTAGATTAGTCTGGACGGGGCACCATTTCTACACTTGCCTTATAATACTTAAAATAACACAGATATTGTTACCTGGGATTAAGTTCTGGGGTTGGTTCATTTTTTGTGGTAATTTCTGTGCTCTCAAGAAAAATCTCACAGGTAAGTTTTGAGTTGTACATGTGCAGTATTAGAATGGAAACTGGGTCTTGCACTGCAACTTCATGGACAGAGCAAGTGTCTGATTTTGAAAGCTTAAAATTGAAGGTTGTTTCTGCTCTCACAGTAGAACAGGGGATCGAGGAGTGGCAGTTTTGGGCACTGCAGATGTGCTGCCCATCCAGGATATTTTGTCAATAGTGAAGAATTATTGAGACCCAGGAAATGATTATAAAAGACAAAGATAAAAATAAAAGCAGTAAGGCAATTGTATAATAATTGTTCACATTGATGCATCTTTCTAGTTTTGCTTCCTGTGCACCTAGAAGGGACAAGTGTGTTGTATTTAATAGCTGTTCATGAATTTTTTCCCATCAGTTGCTGTAATTGCTGTTGAATGTAGTTTTGGTTTTTTGCCATCACAGTGACAGCTGCGTTATACATGGTACAATGCATCATTAAGCTGAAGATAATCAGGGAATTGCTATAAAGAATTGGGTAGCCCACTGTAAGGGGGAAGAGGAAAGTGAAAACCTAAAATATATTTATTCTCCATATGCAAAATCCATTCTGTAATAGGTCCTTTTGTTAGGATGGTGAAACTACTTATGACAAAATCCTACTTTGGAATTCTCTCCAGTGTCATCTTGAAATGGTCTGGCTAAAACTTTAAAGTTCCATTTAAAGTGTGGATGCGCTGAATTGGACATGAAACTGAATGATAGCAAAAACAGACAAGAACACTGTGTACCCATATACATAGGGGACTAACTAGCTGGAAAATAGCTTTGCAGAAAAGGTGATGTGAGGCGACCCCTGGAGCACTGTGTCCAGTTCTGAGCTCCATGTGTACAAGGAAGACATGTACATACTGGACTGAATCCAGCAAAGAGCCATGAAAATGATTAAAAAATTGGAGCATCCCTCACATGAGGAGAGGTAGCGAGAACTGGATATGTTTAGTCTTAAACACATAAAAAATTCCAGCTGAACACAAGGAAAAGCCTTACTATGAGAATGGTAATAACACTGGAACAGATTGCTCAGAGAGGTCATGGCCTCTGCCCTTGGAGATACTCAAAATCCAGCTGGTCACAGTTATGGGCAACTGACGCTTTCTGGGCAGGATTTTTGGACTAGATGATCTATAGAAGTCTCAAAATGAGCCATTCTGTAATTCTATGGTTAAGGTGATTTTGCATGTTATTCTCTAATAATATGTGGCAAGAGTTGTAGGAAGGGAGCATATCTTTTATGGCATGAGGTAATACAGTTGAAATAAACAATGAGTTTTGGGCACGCAGATTGTTTTGTCTGGAAATGGGTTGCACTGCTTGAGTTGTTAAGCCTGAAACAATGTAACTCCTGTTCAGGAAGAAATTCAACATTCTGTAAATCTGTCTCATCTTGAAAATGGTAAGATGCTGTAGGTGAATGTATAAAGTGATCAGAGAAGACAGAAAATATAAACTTGGTAGTCTGGTTTAAAGCTTCCAGTGCTATGGGGAAAGCCTCAGATTTCTGTAATGCACCTCTCCTTTTTTGTTTGTTTGTGTTTTTGTTTGTTTGTGGGTTTTTTCTTTTGGTTTTTTTTTGGGGGTTGTTGGGCTAGAAGGGACCACAGGCATTTTAGGAGCAGCAGGAAGTGTCTTCCATGTAACTTGTTCTTCGTGTGCAGCTGACTGAATCATCTCTTGTCTGGATATATGTAATGCTGACACAAATAGATTGTTGTGTGCACATTCTACTGTCATCTATCTTTAGGTGAAAGAGTAGGTTATTTGAATTGCTTTAAAACTGAAGACATTCATCCTGAAATTAGCTTTGTCATATAGGTGAGTGACAATATATAAATAGAACATCTATTAATGGAATATTCTGAGTGGAAGGGGCCTCACAAGAGTCATTGAGTCAAATGCTTGACATCACACAGGGCAATCTAAAAATTAAATCAGATATCTAAGCACATTATTAAAACAGTTTTTGAATACTGAAAAGCTTGGGGTCATGACCACTTTCCTATAAAGCTTTTTCCAGTACTTGACCACCCTTTAATTGAAGTTTTTCCTGATACTATCCAATCTGACCTCTCTGTGACCAAGTTTTAAGCTTTCCTTCGTATCCTGTCACTGGCCACTGGGGAGGGGAAATCACTGCCTCTCCACTTCCTCTCATGAGAAAACTGTAGGCAGCAATAAGGTCACTCATCAGTCTCCTCCAAGCTCAACAAAGTATTTTCAGCTGCTCCTCGTGTCATTTAGTTCTTTCACCATCTTTGTTGTCCTACTTTAGACACCTGATATTTTTATATCCTTTTTGCATTGTAGAGCCAAACACGCAGAAACTACTGAAAAAACTATTTTTGCACACAGTGCAAGACACTATTTTTGGCTGAATTTACAGGTACCTCATTAAAAGCAGTCAGTTAAAAGATGTCTGAAGTCCATTCAGAAAGAATGGTAATAATCAGTATTGTTTGTTTCATTCCAGTTTTGTATTGATAGGAAACTATAGAAGGAAATCAGTTCTTCTTGTCCGGGAGATAAAGCTGAGTTAATTTAAGAATAAAGTACTAACTCCGATGTCTAAGGGGCTGTTCTGTGGACTGTGTTATATTTTTTTCTGATTAAGTTTTTCTGATTAACTAATATATTTTTTCTCTCTTACATTTGTTTTTAATTGTCAACTTCATACTAATTAAAGTACATTATTTAATGGTTCTTTAAAATCTAATTGAATGTAGCTTCCTGAAACTGTGAAACTGTTCTAAAATATGTCACTTAGGCATAATGTCTTTAAGTGGCACCTTCAAATGTCATCCTTAATGTATTCATAAAACAAGTACCTAAGCTATTTACTGTACTATTCCCAAGTATAAACTCTGTTTTGGAAGATGAGCTTGTACTTATTAAAATGAGATGAGTATTTATTAATTTGCTTCATATTTTTAAACGTGTCCTTATCAAATTATTTTTCTGAAAGATAGTTCACAAGGGCTACCTCTTTGCCAGGGCATTCTGGCTCTGTCAACAGTTAATGCTGAAGGGATTTAATGTTATGGCAGAATAGGCATGAAACCATATGGCTTTCATATGCTTCATTCTAATTCAAACCAAAGTTCCTAGGGATGTTAAAATGATAGAATCATAGGTTGGCTTGGGCTAGAAGGGACCTTAAAAGTTGTCTAGTTTCAAACCCCCTGTGACGGGCAGGGACACCTTCCACTAGACCTGCCTGTTCAGAGCCCCATCCGGTGCAGCCTTGAACATTTCCAGGTATGGGACCTCTGCTTTGGGCAACCTGTTCCAGTGCCTTACCACTTCACAGTAAAGATTTTCTTCTTTATATCTAACCTAAATAACTCCTCGTCCAGTTTGAAGCCAAATCCCCTTGTCCTGTCACTACATGCCTTTGTAAAAAGTTTCTGTCCGTTTTTCTTGTGGGCTCTCTCCAGGTGCTGGAAAGTTGCAGTTAGGTCACCTTGGAGCCTCTTCTCTAGGCTGAACAAATCCAATTCTCTTAGCCTTTCCTCACAGGAGATACACTCCATCCTTCTAGCCATCTTGGTGGCTTCCTCCACACTTGCTTCAGTTCAACAGGTTGATGTCTTTCATGTGCTGGGGACCCCATAGCTGGATGCAGCACTCCAGGTGCAGAGTACTCAGAGAAGAGTAGAGGGGATGAATCAACTCGTTTGACCTGCTGGCCATACTTCTTTTGGTGCAGCCCAGGATGCAGTTGATGTTTTGGGCTGTGAGCACATGCTGTCAGGTCATGTCTGCCTCTCATTCACCAAGTCCTTCTCAGCAGTGCTGTTATCTGTTCATCCCCCAGCCTTTATTGATACTGGAGGTTGCCCTGACCCAAGTGCAGCACTTTGTCCTTGGTCTTGTTAAACTTCATGAGATTCCTGTGGGCCCACTTCTTGAGCTTGTCCAGGTCCCTCAGGATGGCATCCCATCCTTCAGGTGTATCAGTTGCACCACTCAGCTTGGTGGCATCTAC
>VZTT01056168.1:22430-39423 GCA_013400855.1 Buphagus erythrorhynchus
GATCTTAGGTAACTAGTTCTCAGTTATAGGAGTTAGGTACTAACATTTTCAAAAGAAAATAACTGCTAGAAAACAAACTTGAAAATTGCATTGAGGAGGGCAAACGATGTTAACACTTGCAAGCCATGGGCTTGCTTGCAGCCACATGTGGTACAAGCACATTTTGAATTTACAGTAATTTTTTTCTATTATTTTCCTTTTGTATTTCCTTCATTATGAATTCCTTGTTGTGGTCTGGTCTAACCACAGAGGAGCAAAGATAACTCGCTGTGAATAAAGCTGAACTGAATGTACATGGGTTCGAATTCTTGTTCCCCAAAATGAGATTAAAACACAAACGAGGTTAGATGTTGATACCAAAAAAAAAAAAAAAAGAGAAAGAAAGAAATAGAAAAAGGGGGCTGGGAGGGGAGGACAGGGTGACAGAGACAGATTAAGTAGAAACATATCATCCCTCCATGGGTTCCAACGATGCCTTGTTGTTCCCCTCCCTCTGGTCTTCTAGGTGGTGAGGGTCCCCTTCCAAAAAATATAGAATCAAATGGATTAATCATGGGCCAGGTGAGAACGCCCAGGTGCCTTCCCTGAGGGGGACAGATTTGACATTGTCCCCTGCAAGACTGTGGATCTGTTGCATCATGTGCAGTGCTCTCTGGTGCAGGGTCTGGGGACCCCTTGGAGGGGGCCTTTGATGGGCCATGACATCCCCTCTGCTGTCCCTCACACAAATGTCCAGTAGATTTGGCTTTCCTGGGATGGGGTGCCCTGCAGTTGGGCAGGTCTGAACAGGAGTGGATGGGCATTCACTGCCTCTGACTAGAGGCTATACCACACATCCAAAACCTCTCCTCCTCCCCAGTTTGGTGTTGGGGTCTGTGCAAGTCTGGCAGCAGATATACCTGGGGCTATAGCCTCCACCCTGAAGCTTCTGGACATCCCTGCTTCCTATGGATGCAGGCTCTTCCAGTCTTATCCATCATTTCCCAGATGCTTTGAACAACAGTTTTCTTATCTCTATCCCTTAGGCAGTTTAACTCATAGCTGAGGGCCTCAGCCTGTGGACCCCATTCAGAGGGCAGTGGTCTTCCACACAGTTTTTGTTACACAATTTGCTCTAATTGGCAAAAGTCCATAAAATGTTTAAGCCATAACCCATAACATTTCATTCTTTAACACTTGTATTGGCACAATCTTAAAATGGTACATTTTTACACTGTACACTTGTAGTTAATATGTTTTAAAATCCTGTGGACATTTCTGAGGTGTATTTGGTAGTCTTACCTTGGAGGGTGAGAAGTAATCTGACAGAAATGGAGCTTTATGTGGTGCCTTTTTTATGGTTGCACCTCAGACTGTTATGACTTTAATGTGGGGTTCTTGCTTTATTTTCGAAGTACTTTTTTGCATTTGTTCATATGGCTCAAAAGACCCTGTACTTTGACTGTTGCCTGTAATTCCACTCCTAAAGCACTCATTTTATAAAGGGCTTATTCCCATAATCCAGGTCCTTCACTATTAGTATTTGTTGTGTCATCTCCTGGGAATACTTAAGGATAGGAATTAAATGTAATTTTGGCAGAGACTGCTGTATTTAAGAGCTTTCATCTTTTTGGTTTAAAGTGCATGCAAAGATGAATTTCCTCTATAAAATGATGAGTAAAATCTCAAACGTCTGCCAATCTTAACACTATTAATTCATAAGATCAGAATAATTGCTATTAGTCAAAGTGGAATTTGCATTGCCACTTTAATAGGAATCTTATACTCCTTTTTCCTGCTCTGAAGCTAAAAAAATGCATAGCAAGTATCAAACTGGAATCTTCCAAGAGTAAACAAATGCCTTATTTATAGCCACAGAGGTAAAATAAGTTTTACTATAATTTAAATGAAGTCTTGGAATTTAATTTGAATTTAATTTCTCAGATAGCTGTTCTTTTATGCACGAGTGATATATTTTATTTGCAGGGTCATTGATTGAACAGCTGACCACAGAGAAGTATGAGTGCATGGTATGCTGTGAGGTGGTACGAATAGTAGCCCCAGTGTGGAGCTGTCAGAATTGTTACCATGTATTCCACCTGAATTGTATCAAGAAGTGGGCACGATCACCAGCTTCACAAGCTGAAGGTTGGTATTTTCTCAAATATATATTTTATATGTATTCTATATTATGTGTACATATTTATGTATAATATATATTATATATTCTCAAGTATATATAATAGCCAAATTCATGGGTTGCTTATGTAGTGAAAACTATTTAGAAATACTGTTTAAGATAACAATGTGACCCACCTCTGAGGCAAGGCAACCAAGTTCATTGTTAAAGGGATCCCTGGGGGTAGATTAAAGCAAAACAGTGCCAACTAACTGATACAACAACAAATTTTATTAGAACTGCTTTGAAACCTTAAGTAGAAAAAAACTTAATAGAGAAGGGATATTGTACCCATTCTGAAGTGTATGATTCTCTTGAGAGAGGAAAATAGGAAAAGCAAAGGAAAAGAGATCTATCACCACCCGTGGCTCCTGTGACGTGGCTCCTGTGACATGGCAGGGGGTCATGGTCCATGGTCACGATATGCAGTCCAAATCCATTGGAGAGGGAGGCATGCGTACGTATCAAAAACTGGGGGGGTTTATAACCCTGATTCTTCTAGTAAAAACTCCACTACCTCCTCCAGGAAGTATGCAGAGTCTTCTTTCTGGAAGGTTCTGGAAGTCTGTCAGTGTCAAACAGGGGGCTTGAGTGTGTGTGTCTGGGTGTGCCTGGAAAAATTTTTTGAACAAAGGTTCCAAGTTCAGAGTTTTGCGGCTGCATGGTGGTGGCTTGTGGTGCAGGAGAGAAATTGGCATAAAAACCTCTCTACCCTGCCTCTGTAGTATCCATTGCTTAACAGTGGTGGTTTCTCCTTTAGTTCAAAGTTTCTCCTTTGTTTAAGGGAAAATTTAGCCATAAGGTGCAAATGGTTCACTACAAGCAGTAAGCTGTAAACAAGTTTTGAATCAATTTTTAGTTCTGTGTATGCCTTAAATAATCCTCGTAACTTGACTCTTTCCAGTGTTCTAGCTAAACCTGGTTTCCAGATTTGGATGCATAAGATCATTCAATGAAATCAGTGCATCAGGATGCAAAACTCAGTGGCTATGTTTTTACACACCAAGAAATGTCTCATGTCTCATCTGTGCTTTGCTGAGCAGTCAAGCAGAAGACGCACTTCATGTATTAGTTGTCTGCTTTTATTCAACCACTTTTCAGTTTTTTTCTGAGATAAAATACTCCTGAAATCCATCCCTCATGCCATGCAATGAAAGGCAATTCAGAGAAAACGGAAAGCTTCAGCCTTTGCTATGAGCTTTATCATCTGTTTCAGATACCTTGTGTTAACACCACTTTTTGAAACTCTTAAACCAGTACGTATGCCCTTTGAATCCTTTGATGTAAGCTAAGGCTGAATTGCAGCCGCTGCTCAATTCAGTTGAGTGGTGTATATACACTCTGAAGATGATAATCCTGAAGTAGGCTTTATTTTTTTCTGTACCCTGCATGTTCAGCATTTGCCATTCTTTTTGTGTCTTTCTGTATCTCTCTGAGGAAATACGATGTCAGCTAGTTGCAAATATTTGCCAGAAGTTCTTACAGACTGTAAATCTCCTGCAGAAAGGATTGGTTGCAAAGTTGTTTTTGCGGAAGATGCATTGTCAGACTTCTGGGTGGGGCTGGTGGTGAGCCTCAGTCCCTTGACGAATCTCTTGATGAGTTTATTTCAAAGGGGCTTGAAGTACTACTTTACCCTGAGGTGGGCACATGGGAGAAATGCAACAACATTCTCAAGAGGTTAAAAATCAAACTTTATTGGCAAACTTTAGAAGCCAAACTCAGAGTGACTCACCTTTTTTGGAGTTGATTTATCTCCCTGGAACAGCTTACTCCTTGACAAAAGAGTATCTGCTTGCTTAAGGGGGTTTTTATCTTTCAAGATAATAACCTTAGATGCTTAAATCCTGAAAGCTTTTGAAATAGCAAAATTTTAGGCCATTTGCTTTTTGTGTAAGAATTTGTGGACTAAATATATTACTATATTCTGCATATGAGAGAACTAGAGCTAATCATTGTGGCCTCAGTAGAACTGATACCATAGCTCCAATAAAGAAACTAGTACATATTTCTTGACCTGCAAGTCTCTGCTACCCTGTCTTGTTTAGATTTTGTACTTCAGAGTGTATTTGTTTTACCATAGGTTGTTTCAGTATATGTTCTACTTTGCAGGCTTTGGATAATGAGGAATTCACTAGAATCCTGGAAGTTATTGTTATCTGTTGTAGGAGAAATGGGACACTGTAATCTACCTAACTCCATAATTTACTGGGTTTTGGAAGAGAAAAAAATTTTTTTTTTATTTTTATTTTTGTATTTTTGGACACTATTTCCTTTGATTCTGCAAATGTTATCATGAATTCCAGAAAATCTTGTGTAATTCAGCAACCGGACTTTTCACTGGTACGTTTCACTTCCAGCCTATTTTGCTAATAAGATGAGTTTTGAATGTTCATTTAATGTTTTTTCAGCAGCTGAGTGTGTCTTGGTTTGAAAGACACGTGTCTGCCAAGGAAGGCAGGAACCTCCCTTGGAATGGAAAACATGACTCCCTTCCCTCCAAATTAACTTTGAAATTAAGGGACTTTCAGGCAAAGGTACAGGGAAAGGAATATATAAATGAATATAAAGGAATATATGAAGGGAAGTTCTTTATACTAGTATGTATAACAAGGCAAACAAACAACAACAGCTACAGCATTAACAATAACCAGAACCCCCAAAGGCAGTGCCAGCCTCCTCTGGGCTGTGGGGCCCTTTCCCCTTTGGAGCAGTTCCGGTCACAGCCGCGAGTGGCGCTGGTGGCTCCCGGCCGGGCAGGGCGGGTGCGATGATTCCCCCGCGCCTGCAGGGGGCGCTGTGGCGCGGGCCCAGCCACGTTTCCCTCTCATGGTAATGGTGGGCAGGCTGGATGGCAAAATGGGCTGTAGCAGGAACCTTGGAGCGGCAGCTGCGATGGCAGAAGCAAGAAGCAAGCACACCCCCTGGGTTGGCAAAATGTAACAGAAAACTTCACAGCCTTCGCAGGGGCCGCAGGAGTTCCGTGGACACGGGGTGCTGGGTTAGAGTGTAGAAAAAAGCAGGAGGTAGTGGCAGAAAATAGCGGAGCTGGGCAGCGGCAGCTGGACTTCTTGACTTCTCTGTAGCAGCTGCTGCAGGCAGCCAGGGAGACACCCTCCGAGAAGGGGGAGGGGGTCAGGGTCCTGGATTTTCCCCTGAGGCACCCAAATAGATGATGAGGATCCTTTCCAGTCAGATTAGATGTTAATAAGTTCCCAGTTCAATGGCTGCTCTTACAAGCATTTACAAGTAAGGCTGCATTGCTCTTATGAGTAAGGAAGAAGCAGTGCAGGGCTGAGTGCTGCAGTGGCAGTGAATTCTTCCCACAGTAAGCAGCAGCTCAACAGTCCTTGTCTGATGCCAAGAGTGAGAGAGAACTAGGGGATAAACCAAGCCCCTCACCCCCCAGCCAAAATATCAAAGTATCTCTGCCCTTCCCAAGAGAAAGCCCCTCAGGTAAGAGAGTAGCCAGCCACACTCTTCCCCCACTTTGGCCATTTCTTTTCTGTCTTAGGTACCAGTTGTTATTTTCTCTTAAGAATAAATGGGACAAAATTCCATGAGAGAAAAAAAAGGGAACAAAAAAGGAAAAATCCTAACCTCCAACAGTGTTTCAGTGAGAAT
Organism: Buphagus erythrorhynchus; assembly: GCA_013400855.1. Classification (NCBI taxonomy): domain Eukaryota; kingdom Metazoa; phylum Chordata; class Aves; order Passeriformes; family Sturnidae; genus Buphagus; species Buphagus erythrorhynchus. The sequence continues at coordinate 28,213 of VZTT01056168.1, forward strand.
GGTCCTCCGTCTAGGGCCTTGCACAGAGAACAGCTCTTAACCTCTGTGATTCATAGTAGAAGGGTGAAAGTGTGTGTGTGTGTGTGCGCACATAATTTCTCATAATTTCTTGTGATCACAGAATTGGATCAGAGAAATCCTGAATACTTGTATGAAGTAGATAACATCCCTTATGGGATGTTATTGCATCTTCCAGAGCAACTTATGTCTGTTACAAGAGAAAAGTAGGTGTGGATCCTTTGGGGACAAGGCACAATGCTCAGCAAGGCATTAATTTGGCATTAATGAAAGCAAGGCATTACCAGGATGGGAGCCCTGGAACAGCATCACTAATTAAATATTGGGACACTATGCAACAGAATGCTTATTGGAAGTGAAAAACAAGGAGTGTACAGCTCTGCTTTATAATTTGTGCTTATTAACACATTGTACGTATATTTTGCTCATACCAGACTCACTGATGTAATGCAAGTGTTACTTTCTGTTTTGAGATCTACAGCAGGCCATCAGATTGGCATTGGTGAGTAGGCACAGTTGAAAAGGAAAGGGAAGTATTCTGGGTTACCACGTCAGTGTGATAAAATGTGCTTACAGGTCTTTGTACTTGGATGGGAAGAAGCAATGAACTGTTTTAGATCTACGTTTCTGGGTTCCAGAAACCAGTTTTCTAGGTTTCTAGAACTAGGTTACTGTAACAAAGTTTTCTCACACTCTGTAGTATCTCTCTTCTTGGGCTATATTGAAGATGTCTTCCCTCAGAGACTTCTTTTCCTTCTCTTGTTTTGACAGTCACCTGAAAAATGACAGCTGGTTTGGCCAAGGCAAGTGAAAGTGTCTCCTGATTATCTGTGGGGGGTCATAACGCTTTGCTCTCTTCGTAGTCTGCTTGCTCTGTGGTGTGTTAAGGAACTTTCTCAGTCCTCCCATTCACAAGACCCTCTAGCAGTCATAGTCTCAACATCATGCTGGGCCCAAAGCCCCTTCACAGTGGACAGCTGCGGTGAGCCAGTGGGTGCTTTGCTTGACTCCCTGCTGTGTGGAAAACTATGCTCTGAAAAGCCAGTGGCCATAAAGGAGACAGAGGAGTTGTGCAACTCTATTCAAATGAAGGGAGAGAGTCCACTAGGCCATACCCCCTTGGGGTCTCTTGAGTTCTTGGAGGATGCAGCCTCCTTTTATCCTAAACTGCATGTTGCTGACCTCCTTTCCTGATTGGGTTGAGGTGCTAGGAAGGTACAGACTTCCCAAACTGCCTAAGAAATATTCCCCCTTGAACATGTATACTCCCTCCACCCCATCACACATTGTATGACCATTAAAACTAGCTGTAAGCCCATCCTAGATGGAGAAGCTAATTTCCATAAGTCTATTAAGCCTGTTCATTTTCCCCCAAAGTTCAGAAGTTCAAGCTGTGCTTGGCTCTGCAGCAGACTTGGATGTTTCCATGATGTGACCCCCCACACCCATTCTTCCAGATCGAGTCATTTGTGAAGACATTAACACACATTTTTCCCATCTTTATTTGTACAAATAATGTAGACTGTCAGCAGCACTCAGAACTAGAGAGTGGATTTTTTTTGTATCTCCGAGATACAATAAGCTCCTCCTGGTTAGGAGGAGGAGCTCTGCTGTGCATTATTTTGCCATCATGTGGAAAGATTCTTTCCTGTTAGGAAGCAAGCATTTTACTAACATTTTAAATTAAGTCTTGAAGGAATGTGACCTTAAGGTATTGCATAGTTTTGCCAATCTGACAAAAATACCCACATTCCACACAAGATCTTTGTTTATAAAGGGGAAATTGTTGTCACTTGCCCCCTTCCTTTTTCTACTTCTTTTAAAAACTGATGTTTAAGTGGTGTTTAACTTGTGCCTGTAAATTGATAGAACAAACATTTAAGTAATTTTGTCCTTTCTTTATAGAGAAGATAAGTTTTGCTGGTATTTTCATTTTGACTTGAAGGATTGGAGATATTTAAGGTATTAACAATTGTCTCTTTCTATTCTGTCCTTGGGCTCCACTTCCAAATGTGTCAGATCTGTACCAGTCCAGTGCTGGCCTTTCACACAGCACTTCTAAACTTCTGAGTTTCAGTAGTCAGAATAGAAGTTACCAAAATTTTTGGTAAATAGTTTCAGGTAAGGAGTCTGTTTATCCCAGAAGGAAGGAGAGGATAGCAATTACTAAAACAATCTTTAGTAGAAGGGAATGAGGTGTCTTGATTCTGCTTAGATGACTGTCCTTTTGGTATCTTTGGTTGGAGTTCTGCCTACTTCACTTCTGTTCATGGGAAAATTCATGAAAGTGGAATTTTCTTTCTGTAGGATCATCCTCATTCTCAATTTCTTTAGTAACCAGGATTTGTAAGGAGTGCTTACAGGACCACTTCTTACAAATGTGCATCTCAGGAGTCATCCTACCATCATTCTATACTACTGTAATTGCACCTGAATCCTGGAACAAAACTTTTATTAACTCTAATTTTGGAGGAAGGCAACCATGCATGTCCCTTGTGGTTGAACACACATTAATGTGCTTTGAGTAAAGGTAGTCAGTGACAATGAAGAAGAAAATGTATCTTGCAAGGCTGTTTTTAATAGGTTCCTATTTTTTGGGGACCTTCACTATACTCTAGAGAAACTGTTGCTTGTAGAGGACTAGGCATCCATCTCCTGGGGAGCCGTTGATAGGAGAGGTCTTCTGCTGGCCTCCTGAAGCTTTCAGAGTAGACTTACCTTCACAGCTTTTGAGAACATAACATGGAATAAGAATGAAAGAAATTGTTAATGCAGTAATTAAGTATAGTGTACTGTACTATACTGTAATCTCATAAGGAATCCTGTAGTATTTAGTATGCTGGCTTTAGGAGAAGCCATATAAGGTGCTTACAGTTTTGTCAGAAAATACACCTTTAGTTGTCTACTGCCAGTTTTTGCCTGTAACTTCTCTCTTGAGTTGCTTCTTCTGAGATCCTTCAGTTTCTAGCAGTTAAAAGAAAAAAGTCTGGTCAGGAAATGCAGATTGGTCTTGACCATGAGTATGAGAGTATATGCCTTGTGCCACTGTCCTTGAGCTGCTCAGCCCATAATCGTACAGATCTCTGCAGCAATCTTGGTGGCACAGTAATACAAGCTGGGATAAAGGGGGGTATGAATAGGCATGAAGTGTTGGAAAGAACAGGCATGCATTAGGCTTGCATTTCTAGGCTGTCAAGGCAGTCTGTAATTTGCATCATTTCAGTTTGTGAAAATAATTTCCATTGTACATTATGATGGGTAACATAAGTTGTTCAACCCTATTGAAGGTGAACCAAGGTGTGCCTCTCATTGCACTGCAGTTGTCTTGTTATAGGTAGAGCTTCCTGTTTGCAATTGCTTCTGCTTTCATAACATAAAATTAGCATGAATCTTGTTCAGATTTGTTAATAGTGAAGAACAGTTCTAAAATCACCGTTTTATTGATTTGCCAGCACTGAATTAAGAGAGACAGAAAGTGTTAATCAGCTTTTTTCTTTTTAATGTCTATATATGGATATAAAAACATATCTCTCTTGTTTATGACCCCTTTTGTGTTTGGTAGTGCTCTCAGACTCATATTTGTAATAGCAAGATGTGTACTGAATTGGGGAAAAGTCTTCATTAATGTTGCTTTTCTTCCACTTTACTATTCTTCCTTTACTGCTAACCAGCACCCTTCTGAAACACAGAAACAAGAAAACTACTATTTAATAAAATAACAACTTGAAGAATAAAGTCCTAGTCAATATCTAGGTATTATCAACTGTAAATGAATAAATTAGATTATTCTGGTTTATGTAACACTGGTTTATTCTCGATGTGAGGCAACATTAAACTGGTCTTCTACAAAACACATGAACTCATGAGAGGATAGTGAAAAGGAAAGTACTGGTGGTGCTTTGTGTGAGGTAATTATGTTTTCCTCGCCAATTTCCCTCTCTTAACACTTTTTTTTTTTCTCACAGCTTTAGATATGGTGAAGACTGTCTATATTCTAGCTGTATGTCTTATAACAGGGCATATGATAATAGAAAAAATGGAAGTTTAAAATCTGGCTTTGCTTCAATAAAAAGTTGTAGCCTGTTGAAATGAAATACCACAGCTGTGTTGATGTCAATACTGTATAAAATGTATTTTTATTAGTGTGTTTTCTCACCACTTCTGAGTAAGTGGAAAAATTAATTTATTTCCAGCTGTGGTAAGAAACAAAGTAGAAGAACTTGTTCTTGGCTTGCAGATTAGGTCTTTTATTTACTTCAAGTTCTTTTTATCTTTTTTTTATCTACAGATGGCAATAGTGGTTGGAGATGTCCAGCTTGTCAGAATGCTTCTGTGCAAGTTCCTAAAACTTACACTTGTTTCTGTGGTGAGTTTTTCACTTGCTTTTGCAAAGAAAAACAGTTTTGTAATATTGACTATTTTTTGTTAATATGAATTTCTGTATTAGTACTTGTTGGCTTGCATGCCTGAAACTCAATTTTAAAAAAAATTTCTTGACACCAGAAGGTGGCTGCACAGAGAATCATACGTATGCCGCTTGAAAAATAAGAAGAAAATACTAAGTTCCAAGTGGTAAATATTTTAATATCATTAGGTAAAAATAGTGATTTTTATGGAATAACGATAGATTTTAGCTGGTATCTTGTGAGTTTTCCTTCTGCAGAAGGAGTGGAATAACTTGCATGTGTTATGTCTTTCTCTGTGGCAAGATACACCAAAAAATACACAACTCAAGGATACAGCTACCTAAACCTTTAAATTGGTTTTGCAATTTTGTGATTTATGGTGTTCAGGGACACATGGAGCTTAAATAGGAAAAAAATATTCAGGCTTTTCAGACCTCTATATAGAGATGTGTTTACTAATAAAGGTAAACGGCATGAGTACAGCACTTACCAAGCCATAAATACAAAACGAAAAGAAGAAATTAATTATGTTACTTAATTGTGTTGATGTGAATAAGTTTTGTTTGGAATCTCCTGTCGTCTGTATTGTTTTCACATAGCTTTCTTTTCCTTAAATCAGAGACACCGGAAACTTTCCTCACCTTCTAGGAAACAATGTTCTGAAGTTGAGACAGAAACTGTCAGTAAACTTGCCCTAAAGAAGCTAGTTTTGCTAAAATGGGAGAGTTTTATCTTTTTATCTAAATGTGTCAGTGAATCAGTTAGAAACAGTGCAATGCAGTTAAGACAGTTTTTGTATGACAATGCGTGAAATCTTTTGAATATAGGGATAATAGTTCAGTTATTAGGGATAAAAATGCAGTCAATTAGAATGAAATGACCATGAATAAAAATTAGACCAAATGGAAATTAGACTTTTTAAGATAGGACATCTGTCTGTTAAATAGGGAAGAAATTCTCCTGAGCCTAAAGGCAGTTTCATGGTTTAGGAGATCTACAGTAAGAACCTTAAATTGTCTGCAGAATTACTACTCACAGAGCACCATGTAGTAACATAAGAGTTTAATCTTCTGTAGATAATTTTACATTAATGATAAATAGTTTGGACATCATCAGTCACTTATGCAAAGCTATCTTCTATTTGATGCAAATGACTGACTATGTGCTGAGTGTAGTTAAGTGTGAGGTTTTTTTTCACCCATGAGGAAATTCCTAGCTTATTTTTCTTCTGAAGCCTCAGATTTTTGGGACTTTCCTGGGTATTCAATTAGTTTAAATGGAACTCAGGTGAATAAATGCTATCTGTAGTATTTATTCATGTTTTCCTAACTTAATACTGTAGAATATACAAAGGTATATTAAAAAATTAAAATTATGTAACTATGCCACCAAAAATACATTTGCTTGCTGCTTTTGATTGTCACAACTCAAATTTGTAACATTGGCTCTGTTGCTTCACTGTTAATTTAATTCCTCTCTTGCAGAAAGCCAAGGGAGTTTTTATGATGGCAATTAACCCTGATGACCATCTCATGCACTTAGAGCCATGAGATTTGATGATAATAATTTGACGATTAATAAAAATAAAGTTTAGTGCTTATCCGAAATACAGAATACTTGAAGCTAACATACTTCTTTGTGGGGGTGTATGCTGGGCTTTGCACCATTTATTAGTTGTTTGTCATCAGTCTTGTCTCTTTTCCCTCAGAGCCAGGGTTAATAGAAATGCGATTGAGGCGATTCTCTTGTTTGGGTTTGGATGTTTATTATATCTTATCAGAAATTACAGAAAGTAAGACAGCACCTCTAGCTCCTTGCTAGAAGTAGGAAAAACGGCCCCAGCTGAGCCTGCTTCAAGGCCTTTTAAAGCTAAACAAACCAATAAAATTTAACACCTACATTATTTATCCTTTTGACCTAATAATAGATTCCCACAACCCTTAGAGTGACATTTGACTGACCAGCCAAAGGCTACTACCTGAGTTCTCTGAAGAAGATGGAAGAAGTTGAACAAAGAAAAAGACATTTTCCATCTTGTTCCATATCTACCACTATACTATAAAAACCTCAAATGTAAAACCCATCACCCAGTGAAAATACGCACATCTAACCCATGACACATTTGTGATTTCTAACTCATTATTCATATTTACAAGCCTTCTCCAAGATTTCAGGTCCAGAGAAGTGTTTTCTAGGGGTTCTGTGCCTGGAAGCACAGAAAGCTCAAAAACTCCCTATTTCTGGGATCCAACACTTCTTGTTTAAGACTTCTGCTTCATTCATCAAAATTCATCAAACTTTAGTATTTTGATTAATGTAGAGTCTGCTTTTTTTAATAGAAGTGACTTTCATAATTTGCCCACTCATTTAATTCCCTATTCCCCATCACCATGCCAGGCAGATCTTACTTTTTGGGATTAGTATCTTTTTACTTTGTTCCTTTATTTTTTCCTCCCTGCTGCATTGAGACAGCAAGGGAGTTTCACCCTTCAATTTTCTTAGCTACTGTGCAGCCTGACCATCTACAGGGGGCTTTTAGTTTTCATGTGTTTTGTCAGTTTAATTTGATGTATCAGCTACCTACATGTCTGCTGATTGAGAGTACAGAGGAGAGAATATTCTGGAGCTTGCTATTCCAATGGTACATTATTTTTAAAGAAGTTGAGTATGTATCAGTCCAGAAAAACATAAGCAGTTGTGCAATTTTTTTGTCAAAGAAGACTACTTGCCAGTATTTAAAATACCACTTTTTCTCTTTGGTATGATGTTTTTCACAAACTTGTATTCAAAGCAATAAATATCTTTTTGTCTTTGCCATGGTTTAGGTAAGGTGCACAATCCTGAATGGAATAGAAATGAGATCCCACATAGCTGTGGGGAACTTTGTGGAAAGAAGAGGCAGGGTTTGGACTGTCCACATCTTTGCAACATGTAAGTAAACGTTTATCATGCAAATATTGGAATGATTGAGAGAAAATTTCTGAAGACTGTATTTGCTTATTTTTTGACTCCAGGATATGCTTAGAGATTTAGAGCCTATAGAGGTTTATAGTTCAGCTGAAACCTGAAAGAAATGAAAAGCCTGAAAGCTATTTGTGTTGGTATGTCTAAAGTGAGTTCATAAGAGAGCATGAACAGGAGGTCTACAATAGTTGTAGCAACATTTCTATCGTGTTTTAGGAACTGAACCAGCTATCTGACTTGGTTTCAAGAATTTTCATTGAAGTAGAGAAATAATAGTATTTGAAGGTAATTCTAAATATGTCTAGTGGTCCACCAGATTTTTCAGGTGCTATTATTAATGTAAAACTGTTTGAATATGTAAATTTAAGTGCTACTGTTTAAACTGAAAGACCACTTCATTGCTTTGTTTCTTTTTCTTTTTTTTTGGCTTGCAAACTGTTGAGGATAAAAGGACATTTTTATTTCTTTATTTGTTGAGACCATCAGATAGTTTAACCAGACTCTCTCATGGAGATTTTAATCAGTATATATGACTCAGATTGGTTTTGCTAACATTTTATTAGTATAATTCAGTGAAGTGAGGCAAAGGAGGGCTCTGTTCAATTTTGGATATTTTACATTAGATTTTTTTTTTGTAGTGTATTAGCATTGCTAAGATTAACACCATTATATGATCTTTTTTCAATGTCTAAATATGCTTGCTAGTTAGAAACAAATTATATGTTGTTTCTATTGTATCTAGCTTCAATTTCCATGGAAGTTGGTCCTTAACATCTGTTTCATATTTCTGGTTTTAGAAATTTGTGATAGAAGCAGTTGTTTCTGCTCTTGGTACACAGTCAATAACTTCAGTCATTCCAACCAATAGATTGTTGTCTAACACTTTTTCCAATATTTGCTAAAGCTCGGAACTTTCCTAGAACTTTGCTCTGAACTTAGCATTTAATGTGTTCTGTTTCAAATATATTTCAACATTTTATTTAATGTCAAAATAATTCTTTAACACTTAGTTCCCATACATGAAAATGTTCTATGAGATTTCTTTTCAATATTAGATTTCATTTATATTTATACATTATGTATTTATGCACACAGATTTGCATTTTATTTCATTTAAGTGTCATAGCTGTTTTCTTAATTTATAGAATCATGCTAGATCAGATCAACTTTCAGACTACACTTGATGTAGCTGATACCCTGAACAGATCACTGATCCTCTTGGAGATGAGCTGCAGGCCTCCATCTCAGGAGAGGCATATGTTCATGGACATATCTTTTGCCCAGTAGAAAAAAGCAGACTTCTTAACCGCTCTGAGAACTCCCTGACTGCAATTTGTTGCCTGACAGACTTTCCTGTAGGACTTGGAAGCAGATGTTCTTCTCTTCTTTCCTGTCCTAGTCTACAGCAGAGGCTCAGTCTTTGGCATTCTCTTCTGGGATGTCTTCTTGAAGAGTAGTGACAATATTGTGACATTGGGGGTACTACAAATTCTTAATCTATGAAAGTCTGATCTGCATAAAAGCTGTGAAAATCAAGTCTCAATTTGTGACCAGTTGTAGCATATTTAAAAATGTTATCATTCAGCTTTATGTTTCACATTAATAAAACCATGATGAGATCATCCAGTCCTGGAGGTAAGGCAACAGTAGGCATGCAGATCAAGATAATGGATGTTCTTGACACTCTCTGACTTAGGATAGGGCACTGGAGAGGAATGCACTTTCAACATCAGTGTTACCCAGTTTTGGACATTCTTCAGTATATTTTGGACACTTTTTTTCTCCCATATGGGAATCTTTGGTGTCTGTGAGGACACCATCTGTGAGGCAGCCATCATCTGCGGTATCAAAAAGCAAGTAGAAACTTGGTTCGCTCTTGCTGTATCAGTGGTGGAGTTAGAGATGCAGAGCTCTATTATTTGAATGCATATGATAAGTCTGGATCATGATCTGTGTCTGGGCAGAGATTTTCCTCTAGAGAGTGCTCATGGTTAGATGTTGCCATCTGGGGCAGGATTCTATTTCATGATTCTTGCTTAAGTTTAGATGGTCTCAGAACTTTATCTTGCAAGCATTTATTTCCTTGGATTGTGGATTTGCTGTGTGCCATTTTCCCCTCCTCCCACATGTTCCCATAAGGTGATAAGATTTGAACCACAACTGTCATACTATTTGCAGATATTCTAAAAGCTGTTTTGTTTTTCCTTTTCAACACCACACCCCATTTTAGTGAAGATAAGTAAAGGTAATTTACACTGGCGTTCTGCTAATTGATGATTTAAAGGACACAGACAGCAATGAAAAGAATGATGTTATTTTACAATGAATATTAAGGTAATACAAAAGTAAAATTCTACGTTCAGTAAAACTATGTGCTTGGCTTTAGCAACAAGCAAAAATAAGCAAGGTAATGCACCTAGTTATTACTGTATGAGAGAAAGGATAGTGATTGAGAAAGATGCATCACCAATTGCCTACATACTTTACCATCATCCAGAGTCTGCAGTCACTGGGAAGCCCTGTTTCATAGTGAGGACCTGGAGAACCCTTCCTAGCAATTTGGAAAGTTCCTACATGGTGAGCCCACCCGTAAGTGAGGTCTCCAAATGGGCCCCGAAAGTGGGTCCAGCTTTTATAGGCCCACATCAGTAAGTTGGAGTGACTTGATTATATTTTTAGCACAGAAACAGCTGAATCCGATGGCACACTTCCTGACCAGCTAGGGCCAGGGCTTGGCCAGAGCCCAGGCCTTGGCTGGGAGGGTTTTCCCCTAAAATACCCTACAAGCAAGTCTCTATTCATGTCAGTTGGGAAAATTTCTTAAAATGATACATTTCTTGCAGATAACTACACAAGGTTATGTGAAAGTTTCTAAAGCAGGTGGTTTGGCATTAAACAGCAAGCATAAGCTCTCGGTCATCTGTTTTTAGCTAAGTAAAGCTGATGGTGTTAGTCACACAGTGCTCAGGATCCAGCTGGTAAGTCAGTTCTGGCTTAGGCCTGCTGCTCAGGCCTGAGCATATCAACTGGTTTAGCAATAAATCTAATTTACTCAGATTTATTGAAATAGTAACCATTTATATAAACAGCTGATTTGGAAGAGCTGAGGAACAGGCAAGCAGCTGTTTGAAAGGGGAATGCTTTGCAGACCTTTTGCTAGTGTCATGCTATGGCATGCATAATGCTTCTCAAGGTGAATTCTCTTCACATTTTTAGTTGAAAAAACTGAAATTGATTTTGCAGTGTTAGGTTCTACATCAAAGAAACATCTAGCTTAACCTTCAATAAAATGTTCCTGATAATAAACTTCATGACAAAGTAAAACTTCTTTTAAGACTCTGAAGGTCTCCCTGCTAACTGGAGCTATGCAGGGCCTTGAGAGCATTTGAAAAAGGTCTTAAAAAGGCAGTAAATTAAATTTTCTCTGTATTTAAATTTTAGTAGCTGGACTTCCTTCATAGATCTTTAACCTTTTCTAGAGCAGTAGAAGTCCTTTTTTGCTCTATTACAGTATCTACTTGTCTTGGTTTGAAAGACAGGTATCTGCCAAAAGGGACAAGGGCCTCTTTTTTTGAAAGGAGAGTATAAACCACCCCCCCCTTTTCCCTTTTTCACCTTCACTTTACTATGATTTTCAGAATTAAAGAGCTCTCAGGCGAAGATACGGGGGTAGGAATAACAGTTCTTTACTGATAAATATATATATATATATATAAAACAAGAGAAACAAAAACACAACAATAACTGTGAGATCAACAGCAACAAGCAGAAAATCCGGTAAACAGTTCTGGTTGTGGACACCTTTCCTTTGTGATGTGATTAC
>VZTT01056170.1:0-25251 GCA_013400855.1 Buphagus erythrorhynchus
CAGGGGCAGCACCAAAGACACAGGCACCAATTTAAGGAATCAATGTAATTTACTAAAATGCAAAACTGCCAAGAGTTACAGGAGAAGCTCAGCAAGGCACCTGATCATTTGCAAAGAATTCCAGAGGGGAAGCTCAGCAAGGCACCTGATCTTCGCAGAGAATTCCAGGAGGATGTTAAAGGCCGAGTTCTGCAGCTGAGGATCAAGGCAAATCTCGCCTCTCCTCACCTGAAGTGGGTCAGAACTTTAGTTCAGAGGCAATCCATGCAATACACAAAAGGAAGGATACAGAAACAGAACAGTTTAGAGCTTCAACAGTCCAGCTTTTGAGTAGAAATTGAAAATAATCTGGATTGCTGCACTAGGTTTCCAATCTAACTGAAGTAGTTGGGAAGAATTCTCCTGCACAACTCCAGGGCAGGGCAGAAATGTAGCACAGCTCTCGTGCTCTGTCCTGCAGGGAGATGCAGGAATCCTCATAAATCTGCAGCAGGAATTCCCAGAGATGCACGAGAGGAGCCGGGATGGCTCCAGATGAGACTTCCTTGTGCCATAACAACACAAGTAAGCTCGGGATCAGCAGAAGAACACTTGGTTCAGTGAAAGCAGCCCCGAGCTTTGGCTTTTGCCAGCCAGGTGCAGCTTTGGGCATGGATCTCGTGGAGCTGCCTGATTTCAGTTCTTGACATGTCCTGCAGCACCTTCTCCGTGCTCGGCTGCATCTCCACGGGTTCAGGCTCTGGGATTTGCTTCTGCCTGAGAGCCTGGAGCCGCAGCTGCAGCCCCTGCAGCTTCTCCAGGAAAAGCAGCGGGGACTCCTCCTTCTGAACAGCTGAGTGAACAGCAGCTCCTTTAACTCATTCTCTTCCAACTTCAGGTTTTCCACCTCCTCGATGAGGGGATCGTATTTCTCTGAAACGCAGCTCTCGAGTTCATCCAGTGCGCTCAGCAGAGCCGCTTTTTTCTGCTCCAAGGCATCACCAAATTCCTTAAAATAATGCAGCACAGCTTCCCTGTCGCTCTGCAGGGCGCTCTGGCACCGGGCTTTGTGCCGCTGCAGCCTCGGAGCAGGAGAACACCTTGGAGCGGGATTGAGCCGTCAGCTCCTGCAGGAGCCGGCCCGAAGCCGCCCTGGCTCTCCTGTAGGCGCTCCGGAGGCCATCGATGTGTCCGCGGTGCTTGCCCATGGTGATGCTTGCCTGTGGTGATGCTTGCCCGTGGTGATGCTTGCCCATCCATGGTGATGCACTGGCCGCGCACCAGCCGCCGGTCCTGCAGGCAGTGAACGTTCAGCGGCTGCCGGGGCTGTGCCCTGCACGTCCCCTCATCCTCCTCCTCCTCCTCCTCCTCCCCGCTACTCCTGCTGGCACTTCCCGATCTTTGATGGGCACGGCCACACGAGCCCTGCAGCGGGGGCAGCTCAGGCTCGGCGCGGCCGGGGGCGGCAGGGGGCAAGATGTCACAGCAGATGGCACAGGACAGCTCTGCTCCAGCCGCTCCATGGCCTGCCAGGGACACACACACAAACACAAACACACACACACACACACACACACACACAACCAGGATTCGTCTCTGCTCACACACACACCCAGAGCCTCAACAGCGCATTTCCTGACCGGGAATTCCCTGCCTCTGCACTTGGGGTGAAAAAAAAGAATGGAAGTGAGCAACGGTTCAAGGAGCTCAGGAAATTCCTACACTCGGAGCATTCACCCAACCATATCCATATCATCCATCTCCAACCCGTAAAAATGCAGGAAAAGCAGCGATCTGCCACGAGATACTGGTTACAATGGGAAACAGTAGCAGAGTGGTAAAAGGCAGAACTAGAATTTCTAAATAACCTCAGAGCTATGGAAGTTTTCTCCCACCAGGAGTAATATTTTCAAGGTGAACAGGAGTACAGGATTTTGTTCTCTGCCCCACTCGTTTCAAATGTTTCTTTTGTAGCATAAAATAATCATAAGTGCATTAAACAGTCACATTTAGAAGTTGTCCAGGCTCTGGCACAGACAGTCCAGCTCAGCAGCCCTCACAGACACCACCACACCTGGAATTGCTCCCGGGTTACTTTAAGCACGAAACTGAAAATTAACTTTCACTATCCCCCTCTATCTTTCGATTCCATTGCCAAGATTAACTCTCCATCCCTTATAACTCTGCCAAAGCTTCTGCTGACGAGCATTCCCCGTTATTTACCGCTCGGTCCCGGGCAGTGGAGCCAGAGCGAGGAGCACAGCTGGACCCGTCCCTGCAGCTCCGGCACCGGGCATCGATGGGCGGGGAGCTGGGAAAAGGGACCCACACCTGCACCCTGCCGAGTCACAGCCATGGCCACGAGCTGAAATACCAGAAACCCGAGCCCGCCTGGGCCCTCCCGGGGAGCGCCGAGCCCGTCCCGGGGAGCTCCGCTCGGCGATGGAGCCGCTCCGAGCCCGTCCCGAGGAGCTCCGAGCCCGTCCCGAGGAGCTCCGAGCCCGTCCCGAGGAGCTCCGAGCCCGTCCCGAGGAGCTCCGAGCCCGTCCCGAGGAGCTCCGAGCCCGTCCCGAGGAGCTCCGAGCCCGTCCCGGGGAGCTCCGCTCGGCGGTGGAGCCGCTCCGAGCTCGTCCCGAGGAGCTCCGCTCGCCGTCGGAGCCCTCGAATGCCAACGGCGAGAGCGGGGCGGTAACGGGCGGAGCTGAGGGAGGGGATGGAGCCGAGGGAGGGAAGGGAGGGAGAGCAGCGACGGAACTGAGGGCAGGGCCGGGACCGCCGCCGGGCGCTCCCCGGGCCGGCAGGAGCGGGAGGAGCTCAGCGGGCAGAGCCCTTCCCTCGGGGCCGGGGAGGGAGGGAGAGATGCAGGGAGGGATGGAGGGACGGAGGATGCAGGGAGGGATGGAGGGACGGAGGATGCAGGGAGGGATGGAGGGACGGAGGATGCAGGGAGGGATGGAGGGACGGAAGGAGGGATGGAGGATGGAGGGAGCTGCGCGATGATCCCGCTCCGTGCACAGGAAGGACATGTGGGGCAGCCGCGCTCCATCCCCGCTCCGCATCCAGCGTCTCAACCTCATTCCACAATCCGCGGAAAAATTCACCCTGAGAGTGGGAAATGGGAGACACGGAACCTTCTCCCTGCTTCTCTCTCCTGACCACGGAAATTTAAACGATTTCATCTTTCTCTGAAGCTGCCAAAGACAGCTGAGAGGATTTTCACGTCCTGCCAGGACCCAGGGACTGGCTGCCACTGCCAGAGGGAAGGGCTGGGTGGGATTTGGGGCAGGAATTCCGCCCTGGGAGGGTGGGCAGGCGCAGAGAAGCACCAGCGAAGGCTGTGCTCATATCCCACATTATTCTCTATTCAGTTACAATTCACTGAAGTTACTCTCAGCTGTTACAAAGTGAATTTGAAAGGGAAACGAAACTCTTTGAATGTTGAGATGGAAACCATAACTCACCATCATTCAAAACTTACCTAAACATGTCTTTAAACTACTGTGTAGAGAATATTGTACAAATATCTGGGAAACAGCTAGAATTACACTTCAAATAATAAAACCCATCAAGCTCTAATCACAAGTTACCCAAAACATCAGGACAATCTTAAGGGGAAAACTACAGGAGCACAAAATAAGGGAGATTTTGACAACAATTCACAATATATTGAGAGAATTGTAACAGAGACTAAGAACAGACGTTGGTTTTCATCTATTTTATGTACTTAAATTAGGAATTCCAGATGAAGCAGCATTTCAAGTGCAAACTGCCATTCCAGGAATTAAAGGTGTGATAAACTCGTGACCTGTATTGCTGATACTGACCCTCATCTGCCTTGCCATAAATTACAAAACTTCTGGAACACATTGACCAATAGTTGGCATTTAAAGTTTCCCAAAATTGGTCCTCTTCTAGTAAGAGCAGCTTTTAGTGCTTTATAAAAATTTTAAATTGAAAAGATTGACATTTTAATGACAATTTAAGGAAAAGTCTTCCTCAGCTTTGGGGCACACCCAACCAGCAGGATAAATACAGGATTTCTAATGGCCTGACAAGCAAAAATGGGAATTATTTGATGGAAATGAAGCTTCCAGCCACTTTTCTGTGGATGCTGCAGCAATTGTAACTTTCCCAATGATTTCTGTGTGTCCCCTGAGTTTCACTGGAGCAGTAGCTACAACTTACCCCGAGTGAGTTTGTAAACTTGACACGTTTGCAGCTACTAAGTTTCCTCTCACCAATATCTGATCCAGATGCAGAATTCCTCTAATTGCTTCCAGCCTCAGGAGCAGCTTTCCTGCCAGGAATTTGGTGACACGCAGAGCTGAGGAAACATTTACAGTTACAAGTGGCAAAAAGTCTCGGAGTTTGAATCTGGAGACATCCTGAAGTTATGAAGTGACTCTGCCAGGGTTTCATTTTCCTTGGAATCATTTTAATTTATTCATTATCTGACTGTTCTATGCAGAAATTAGGATTTTTACCAGCCTGTCCAACTACCACAGCAGAAATTCACAATTTACTGGGAATGCCTGGGAAGGAATATGGGATGAGATCTGTCCAGGAAACGCTGAAAAGCTTCACAGCCAGGGGTAATTCTGCTCCCAGCAGAGAAAGGATCAACTTCTCTCAAGAAACCCCTTCCCACTCAGCTTATTCTTCTTCCCAAATCCTAAAATTCCAGGCTAGCAATTTGATTTTTCTTTCCTTAAAATAAAAATTCCCACCTGACACAGCTGATTTGTGGATTAATTTTTGTTCTCTTACTATTTTAAATCTTTTTCTATTTGCTATCCTTAGCTCAGACAAAAAGATAATTTTCTACTCCAAAATACAGGATATTTTAATACACAAAACATATAAATATGGATACATCACCCAAACTCAGTGATCAGTATTCCCAGAGGCAATTCCCAAATTATTTCTTGTTTGTATCCCAAGATTCCAGAACAAACCTCCCTTTCCCCAACAATGCAATCAACGGCATCACCTCAAAATGCAAATTTTGGGGAAAAAAGGCATCACAAAGCTCCTGGAGAGCTCCAGTGGTGCCACCCTGTGGAGGCTGGAATATTTCAGATTCCTGTATTTTGGTAAACACTGACAGGAGCTGCTGTGAGCAGGGGAAGAGAATTTCCCTGTTAAAAATCCTTCCCCCAAACCCCCAAATCCCCCCAGAAAAGGGAAAAAGCTGCAACAGCAGCAGCTCAAGGGAATTTTCTGGAGTTGTATCATACCCAGAAAGGCATTTTTTGGCATTAAATACAGAGTTTTGGTGGTACTTTGTTTTTAGAAAAAACAGAAGTTGCCACAAATACCTGTTCTCCTCTTAGCCCAAGAAGAAAGTTTGCAAAACAGCAATTTTCTATGCAACACCCTCACAAAGCTGTTTGAGGGGGAGAATTTTAATTTACTGGTTAGAATTTTCCTTAGAACATTGCAACTCCCACAAAAAGGATTTCATTTCCCTCCTCCATAGATTCCCTGGATCCATGAAAACAGCCCTGATTTATTTACTGAATACACAGAGGTTAATTAAATAAAATTGAAGTAAAATTGTTATTTTTTAAACATTTACAGCAAAGTAACTCCACGCTTCCAGCCTGCAACACACAAACATTTAACAGGTAAAAACCTCAACCTAGAGCCTTTAAGTCACTTTCTCCAAATAATCTCTGTGTTTTATGATGAAAAATGTGAATATTCTATAAAGAACCAGCCAGAGCAGCAGAGTTGCAAGTTTTAATGTTTATTTCCCCAAGACAGCCTAGCCTGCACTCTACTTGGATAAATTCACAAGCTAGTTTTCTGCTGCTTCTAGTTTTAAACTTTTAACCATGTTTCTGATGACAAGGAATGCTGCAAAAATACTCTAGTCCAACAAAGAGTTATGATCACAAAATAATCTTTATCCATTCTACAGTGTTTCAGAATTACCAGCTGATTTGAAAACACAAGGTAGATATAGATGCTAATGGTGGCTAACCTGGGATGTTTTATTATAGCAAACTGTTGTTCATGCAACACTTGTGCTCAAAGGGGAAGGCACAGCATTTCCTACAATGAGCCACCTTATCAAGAGTTCAGTTTGTACAAATCTGTAACATCACCTTGAATTTAGTGTGCACGACCTCAAAACTGAGGCATTCCTCCAATTATAAAAACACTTGCATCCTTTTTGTGCAAGTTTTAAAAATACAAAGTTTTTTTTCTTTTTTCTCTCTAAAGTGGCTCAAAATAGATTGTTCATGGCTGCCTACATCTAAGATAAAAAGAGTCTAAAACAATTGGATTAGGCATATTAAAGGTGTTCAAACCATGACTTGATTTGTACATCTATTCACACCTCTTTTTTTCGCTCTTTATTCAGCAGTACATATGCACCAAATTTCATTTTTAGACGTTTCCATATCATTTTCATAGAAAACAAAGTTTGAAAACAAGTAACATTGAAACACAGCACGGTATCCTACCACAACAGAAACATTTTGGTTACAGGACTCAACGAAATCTAAAAATGAACTATGCTGGGGATTACCACATGCAAAGGTCTTCATGTTATCTTTGAAAATGAAAAGGATGAGGTTTTATTACCACATTTTACTGCTTTCTACTATTATGGCAACTTGTGTACTGCAACACAGTCTAGTTTGAAGGGAAATGGATGATTTTTTTTTTTGTTTGTTTTGTTTTGCTTGTTTGAAAATCCATGCAAAAATCTACAAATTAGTTTTGATGATATGGAAAAGCTTTTCATAACATCAAACATTCATCTGGTGCAAATGCACAGGGAAGCCTTCCTGAAATTCTGACTTTACAAACAACTAAAGAAGCTGTAACAGGAAAAGAAATGAAAAAGAAACGAAAGAAAAAAAGAAGGGGGGAAAAAAAATAAAACAAAAAAAAAAATTAAGGGAAAAAAAAAAAAAAAAGAGAAAAGAGGAAATCACAGGCTGCAGGAGTAAACCAGAGTCTGCTGCTAAACCGGTCTTGGTGTGTCCAGTGTAAGTCAACACTTCTGAAGTCATTGGGTGATTCTCGGTTTCTCAGCCCCTGGAGGCGACTCAAGCTCGCACCACTCACAGACACATCACAAGCACTCTCTCTCACACCCCGGGCTGGCCACAGCCCCCGGGCCTGGCCCAGCCCCCGGGCAGCCCCAGGGCAGCGGGTGCACACTCACTCCACGCTGGCCACTCACTCACACGGGGCTGCAGAGCAAGGCCCGGGCTGCTCTCCCTGCTGGGGGCAGCCTGCTCTGCTCTCTGATGCTTACGAGGCTGATGATGAGAGTTCTGCGGCCCCCCCGTTGCTCCAGGAGGTCGGTGTTCCTTCTCAGGCACTGAAGATCTGTGACCTGTAGCCCTTTTTTCTTTGAACAATCTAAAGAAGCATTCAGTGTGAAGTTTGTCATTACATTTTGCCACTCATTCTCACTCGCACCCACTCGCCATCTTGACTTCATTTGGGCTTTTCTGGGATTCCAAATGAAATCTTCACATTTACTTTCCCGATTTAATGCAGCAGCGGATCCCATGAGCCAAGATTGATGGATCAAACCTTTTTTTTTTTTTATTCAGTGCTGCATTGTACCTAAACTTCCAAAATACCACTCTAAAACTGGAACCCTTCTGCTGGTACATTGGCAGATGAATTGAAACCGAATGTTCCGCCTTGGATTGCTTCTGGAACAAGGCTTGGATCTTCATCAATCTGGAATGCAAAGGGAACATCATGAGCAGGGACACAACAAAACCTCCCCACTCAGGAGCTGGACAATCCCAAAAGCAGCTCCTTGCATCCAGTCCTGCCATCCCTCCCTGAATTTAGTGACAGCACCAAAATGAAGTCACTTAAACCCAAATGTTTTAGGTTGTATTTGTCAGGGAATGCTACATGGCACCCCAAACCCTCTTGTTTACACCATTTTCTCTCCTGGAAAACCTTCAGGCAGTCTCAGAAACTGTCTCAGTTCTTAGGAGAAGACCAGCACCACAAAGCCCAAACTGACACTGGATTAAATTCCAAGGCCAGCTGTAAATGCCTAAGTTGAGTTGCTAAACAAGACTTGGGATCTTATTGTTCCCATCAAAGTGAAACTCCAGCACAAAACAATGTTCCAAGTGAATGCAGCTGAACTTCTGCAGCTCTTCAAGCCAGCAGAAAACCCTCCCTGTATGGCCCAGACTGCCAGGGCTGCACTTCCCCTCTCTGCAATGAACTCCTGGGACTGGAAGTGCACACACAGATCAACCTTTGATTTATGCTCCGTGTTTGAAATGGAAACAACGTTCCTGATCAGCACATTCCACCCCTGGAATTCTTCAAATATTCCAATTACTTTGTTTCTTAAGCAGCAGCCTCAGCCCTGGAGTGAGCAGGGAGCTTATCAAATGGGAAATGTCAAGCTGAGTTAAGGGAACTATTCACAGCCTGGGATTTTAATCCCTGGAGATGAGCCTTAAATTAGGCATCAGATCTTCTTTAGATGCTTCACCATGAGCAATGGCAGGAGATGCAACAGGTTCAAACCAGGGCTCATTCCTCCCTGAGCCCAGCAAGTGGCACAGAGCAGCCCTGGGGCTGCTGCCTCTCTCCTGAAGCAGGTTTATAAATGAGAACAATGAGCACACTGCAGGGAATTGTACTCACATCATCTGAAGAGAAGAACTGATCAATGATCTCATAAGCCAGTTTGTAGATGTCTTCATTTTCATGGTTTTGTAGCTGTTCAATTTTCTCCAGGCCTGCAAACAACACACAAGAGATCTCAGAAGACCAAATTCAGGCCAAACAACATCCAACAAAGAAATTAAAAATACATCTGGGAATAGAGTTATGAATAATCTGGTTATGAATAAGATGCTGTTAAACCCACCTGGCATATTTATATATATTTTATAAACATAAACAGATGTTCAGTACACAGAAATCTTTCTGAAGCTTTGACAAGCAGAGTTTTGGCACAAACACCCCTTTTTTCCTCCCAGCCATCACTTAACTTTTCTGCCTTCCCTCAAGATTTGGTATTTTAAAGATTATTCTACTCCATGTTAATAAATCCCACAGTTTTTTTACCTGTGCCCAAATTTAATATCACTGGTCTTTCATCACTGAAAAGTTTCAGTCAACTCAAACCACAACCAATATGGAGAAAGTCTCAAAGCCATGCAGAAATTAAAGTTATTACACTTTTACAACCATTTTATGTAGAATTGTTTTTTCCAAGTTCACCTGGACATGACTTGTGCATGATTAATGTAAGTAGATCCACACTGACTAATTTAGTTTCTGTTAATTAGACTGATTTGTCTAATATGCAGACAAAATTTGCACCTAATGAACTTTACTGTCATTATCCTGCTCCTCCACATTTTATTTGATCATGAACTGAGGAAAAGCTGTGGATATTCACCTGACAGGCATGAAAAGAGTGCTTTAAAATAGATTTGCTTAAAATATCTGTGCCAACAATAAACTCAACACAAGCAGGATGCCAAGGCAGCAATCCCTGGAAAAGTTATGAACATCTTGCTCTTCCTACCTCCACACTCCTCTATAAGGTTGGCTATGGTTTCTGCTTCCTCTTCAGCCATTTTTAAAATATTACTTAGTCCATCCAGAACCACTTGCACAACTTGTGCATCTTTTACTGTCAGCAAATTGCAAAAGGGAGGAATTACATTTTGTTGAATTAAGTAAGCCACCTGAGGGGGGAAAAGCCAAGAGTTAAAGCAGGAAGAAGCAAAAAAATCTCAGCAAGTCCAAGTTCTCAGTGTCACCCACCCAGCCCAGAGCATCCTGCAGTGGCCACTGCAGGAATCCCTTTTTGGAACATTCAAAGGTAACATTTGGGCATTAAACTATGAGTAGAGCAAACACTGAATTTTTCAGTGTAGGTAAGGAGTTTCAAGCTTATCTCTGGAGAGTGAAGCACCACCCCAACCCTGCCACAGATCTCATACTCTGGGCTTACAAGAGATCTGTGTACTCAGTGGTTACTGTTCTTTTAATTATCACATCCTTATGGTTCGGGGAAAAAAGGCAAAAAGAAAAGTGGAATGTTTGAGAATCCCATCAGAGCCTGACTGAAGTCACCCATCCCAAGAGAGCTTCCAACCAAAGCCCCAGGGATGCTCCTGGTCTCAGGTGACCCCAGAAACAAGGGAAGGGCTCTCTTAAATCCCATGTGGAGAAGGGAAAGTCACTGAGCAGGGAAGGAACAGAGACATCCATAGCCCCAGCACTTCCCCAGACAGCAAATGGGAGTTTTCTCAAAGCTGGACTCACCTGGTCTTTTCTCCCACTGATTGTTAAGTTGCTTATTGCCCAAGCAGCTTCTTTCTGAGTCCCAAAATCCCCCTGAAAGCACAAGCAGAGACAGGAACAGTCACTGCAGGGTTTGTGTCAGGCAGGATTCCCACAAAGGCTGCATTTGTTACAGTCCCCTCTGCATGGTGTCACTGTAGCATTTTTCTGTGAGAGTAACAAATAAATCCCATCCTGCTTGTGTGTTCATCCCTTCCCTACAACCAATTTGCAATTGTTCTTCCAGGGGAAAGAACTTTGTTTACCTCCCAGCAAACAGGAGCTGCAGCACTGCACCCTGGCAGTCCTTATCAGCAGCTGTCAGAGCCTGCAGGACAGCTGTGATAAAACACTGGGCTGCTATTCAATGGAAAAGTCTCCAAACTTTTCTCATAGATCAATAAACTGGCAATTAACAGAATTGTTTGTGTCCAGCTCTGTGTTATTTGTCTTTTCCCTTAAAGAATTCCCACATGCTTTTAGCTGTTCCTTCTTTCTGCCACAGCAGACCCTTGGCAGTAGAGTGGCTGGGGAAGTCACTTTTTAAAAGACACCAAGAGCTGGAAATTGCAAGATTTGAAGCCCCAACACCAATCCTTGGGATCTGACCTTATCTAGAAGATGGATTATCATTGGAACAAGGTTTGCATCTATTACTGCCTGAACCTGCTGCTGGTTTCCTGCGGTGATGTTTGATAGGAACCACACTGCTTCCTGCAAAATAAAACATCAGGAATTAGTTCACAGAAGGATTCTACATCATTTATACCCACTGCAACTGGCCAGCCTTAAACACAACCAAGCACTCAGTCAGCTCGACTGTGCAGAGCTGAATTCTTCCTAGGACAAACCAAAGGGACAATCTCACTTGGGACACTCCACAAGACTCCTCAGTCTTTCACTGTTACCAGCTTCAACCAAATACTTCAAATTAAAAGGAAAAATTATCTGGAGATAGAAAACACCAAATGAGCACTTCTGATTGCTTCCAGCACTGCCAATAAGCAGGTTTCAGCTGCTGGCCTGACAAATCCTGGATTCCAGACATGGCAGTGCAGGAGACAGCTCTTTACCTCCTTCCTAATGTCTCTTCTTGGCTTCAGGAAAATGCAGCATTATTAATTCAACACCTGATTTTTAACAATACTCTCAAGTTTATGACTCTTGATGCCCATTGTGTCCACAGGCCTCTCCTCCCAGGCAATACTTTGCCTGGGAAAGCAAGAACAGATCTCTTCCCCAGCAGCCCCCCTACAAATTAAATTCAGGGCCCTCACCCCCCTTTTAGAGTGGGAATCTACACTTTAATCAAGAAGTAACAGTTTTCAATATAATTTTAAGTATATTCAGAGTATCAACCTTCTAAAATCCCACAGCTGATAGATTTCTCCCTTCCTGGAAACTCTCCACCATTCAATTCCCTTCTCAACCTCCCTGAACAAGAACTTTTCTAGCTGAGAATTTCTCTCAAAATAAGATCCAGCAATGTTCATGCTTCACTCACTGACTCTCTGAGATCAGATCACAGGACCACTGGTGACCCTGGGAGACATTTGGGCTGCCTGGGGCTCTCCTGGTGGGCTTTTTTGGGGCTTTAATCACTGGCAGTGTTGCAGAGGGGCCCCAGAGGTGCCCAACACGCCTCAGATGCACTCCTGGCTCAGCACTGCCATCAGTGCCCCCAGGAGAGCCCCCCACATCACATCACACCCCCCACACACACACCCCCACCCCAGCTCTGGCTTCATTCCCCTCCTCACACACACACTCCATCCAAACACACCCAATCAGCTCCATGTCATCACTTCCAAGAGAGTCAGTTTAATTAAGGTGACATTTCACGTACTGAGAACTCAAATTTTTAAGTCAACAGTCAGATTTCTAAGAGAAAGCTTTGATTTCCTATATTGACATTCCTGTCAAGCACAAGTCTGCAGCTCCTAAGACGCTTCCCTGTGGATATTAATTTCCAGGAAAAAAAAAAATCAGTATTTGCTGAAATTCGCCATGAACTGGTGGAAGGAGTCAATTATTCACATCTTTATGACACTGCTCAGTCAAATATAAAAGTTACAATCAGGTAAAATCCCTGGTGTTGCTCACCTTATTAATTTTTTCTTTGGGATGTGTCAGAAGTGCTGGGAAATGTGAGAGAGCTTCACAGTTGAGGACTACCTGTGTCTGCTCATCGGTGCCAGTGACGATGTTCCCCACAGCTCTCAGTGCAGCCGTCTGAAAACACAACATTTCCTTTCAAAACAACATTTCTTCACCAAAGCTGAGCACATAAAAGGTTTTATGCAAATGTTGCAGCACACGGGGAAAAAAAAAATCAGTATTTTAAAAAAATCAATTTTTAAGGTTTTTGTTTTAAAAAAATCAATTTTAGTTGTTTTTTTTTATAGTGAGCTATAAAAAGCAAGCATTTTCTGTAGTAGCACATTTTGGGGGTCACTTGCTCCATGTGATCCAAACTCACCTGGACTTTGACTTCCTGGTGGCTGAGGAGAGGAACCAAGTGAGGGACAATTCCAGAGTCTATCACCATCTGGATCTGCTCATTGCCAGCATCCGTGAGATAGGAGAGTGCCCAGACTGTATCTACCAAAATCTGACAGGAAAAAACAACAGCTCTGCCAACAGCACTGAAAGAACTCCAAAATAAGGTACATTTATGGATTAATTGACAATTAATTTGAATTAATTCACATGCAGGAAGGTCAGTTTAAACAGCAGAAAATGTGAGCATTTCAACAGACAGCTTGCAAAAATATTGAGTGAGTTGTTTTAGCTGACAGCTCTTGAGTGGCTCACCAATACAGGCATTTCAAAAATTCAAATAAACTTAATTTCACCTCCTTAGAGACAAGAAATTATATCACATAATTACTACAGGAATAGTAAAGTTTTTGAAGAGCACTGTTGCTATTAACTCAGCTATAACTTCTTTAGGAAGCAAAGAATTAATCTTAAATTCTGATTTATGTTCAGGCAAAAAATTGACTTATTCCATAGTTTCAGTAAAGTTTTGCTCATTTACTTCAATTTTAAATAACAATTTAATATTTAACACATCTCACAAGTTACATCTAACCCTGACATTTGACATGTGCAGCAGACACTGACTTTTCATTCATTCACACTGATTTTCATTACAAATTAAAGCGCTAGGCAAAAAATTCCTGTATTTCTCTGTGAATGAATGCTCACAGAAATAAAAATAAAATTGTTTCAGTTATACGTGCAGGGAAAGTACATGCAAATAAACACTTGCAAAGCCAGAAATACCAAGGAAAAAACATCACTATTTAAAAATAACATCAATATTTTATAATAGGCAGTTAATAGCTAGCCAAAAAAGTTTGCCCTAATCAAGGGGAACAACATCAATTTTAATTATTTTATATTTCAGCTAAAAAACTACTTTAGTTTTTTAAAAAAACTGAACTTCTACTAAAGCAGAAGCTGGAAGTGGCATTAAGAGGGGTCACTCACATTTACATCCGTGTGGTGAATTAAAACACAGAGTGCTGGCAGGATCTGAGGGGGGAAAGAAACACCTGGGGGTTATTTTGAAAACAGCCAAACCCTCAGCAGGAACCCAATCTCAGCCCCAATCCCACTGCAGAGCAGCCCCAGCCCCAATCCCAACCCCACTGCAGAGCAACCCCAATCCCAGCCCCGTCCCCATCCCAATCCCAGCCCCAACCCCATCACCTCCTGGATGGTTTCCATCGGGGGAGGGGGGTCTTTGTGGCGGCACAGGTTCACCATGACCCAGGTGACATTCCTGAGGAAGGTGATGGGGATGGAGGGGCTGATGAAGGACAGCAGTGGCTTCACTACTCCAAGGCTAATGACATAATCTCTACACTGGGGTCCATCACCTGGGGGAGACAAGCAGAGGTGTTTTAACAGAAAACACCCCATTGATGTTCACAGATTTTAACAGAAAACCTTCCAGGCATGTTTACAGATTTTAACAGAAAACATCCATCCCATCATGTAGAGTTTTTAACAAAAACATCCCTCCCATTATTTACAGATTTTAACAAAAACATCCCATCGTGTACAGATTTTAACAGGAAACATCCCTTCGTGTACAGATTTTAAAAGAAATCATCCCAGGGACATTCACAGATTTTAACAGAAAGCATCCATCCCATCTTTTACATATTTTAAACAGAAAACCTCCTATCATTTACAGATTTTAACACAAAACATCCCATCTTTTACAGATTTATGGTGGTGGGTAAGGGAAAGGGGTGGCAGACAACACCAGAGCACCAAGAACAGTGAGAGCCCAACACATCCCTGGAGATTCCTTGACAAAATTTCCAACCAATACTAAAATATCCCCAGAGGTTGGTGGTGGCAGGAGGAACAATAATTAATCATAAAACAACCCCAGAGGTTGGTGGTGGCAGGAGGAACACCCACCTATGATATTTCCTAAAGCCCACACTGCTTGCTCACAAACATTTTGATGAGGTGAATGCAGCAGTCTCAGGAAAAGCGGCACAGCATCTGAAAGGTACAAAAATAACCCAGGGAAATGGTTAAAAAATGCATCTCAAAAGAGCAAATAATTCACAGAATTAACTCTCACATGAGATATTTTTTTCCTGTTAAGAGCTAGTCAAAGCTTCACTAATTTCCCAGGTGATATTAAAATAAAACACTGCAATAATTCTTCCTTTGCTGCATATTCTTACAGAGCCTGCACTGGAGAATATTAAACCCTTGACATTTAATTTGTTTGCAAGTCTTGAGTTTACTGAAGCTTGTCAGGATCCAAATTTAGTTCCATTTATTGAATTCAGAAATTCTCTGCTAAGTTATGCACCAGACCCAAGTGCAAAGCAACAACAAAGATCAAACTCTGCCATTCAAATGAAGCAACTCCAGAATAAGCAGGAATGGAGTGGGAATTAAAGAGTGGGAATTAAGGAGGAGGGCAGGAAAGGAATCCACATTTCCATAATTGATCCTGTTTTATTCTCCCCCAGCACTGAGGTGCTTGCTTACATAATAGCTCAGTCTGTAAGGAACCCATTTAGTTCACATGTTTCAAGAGAAATTTGAAATTTTTAGTTAGATTTTTTCTTAATTTAAACCATGCGTTTACTAGAGAAACAACAAATCAGCAGGATTCTTATTTCCTGCTAAATAAAGTTATTTACAGTGTCTGTATGCAAGGAGAAAAAACATCTCCAGCAAGCAGATTAATAAATTTTTATGGAGAAGTTACAAGAGGCCATGTTTTTAACTGAAATAAATAATTTCAAAAGTCACAGCTATTAAATTGACTAACAGAGTACAATATAGACCTACAAAAATCACTGAAAAAGTGCTCAATCCATTGATAAATTAGATTTAAAGTGTTCTACATCAGGGGTGGGATAGATTATCTACTAATTAGATTTCCTAAAGAAAACTCAGGTTGCAACTGGCAAAGGAAGAGGATGGAGAAAAAGGTAAAAGTATTACCAAAGGAACATCCTAAAAGGGTGAAAACCAAATTATATCAACGTTCACAGGCTCTTAACCCTGAGTTTGCAAAAGCAGGAGCAACTGATCTTGCAGCCAACATAAGTTCTGTGTATTTTTTCCTTAAATTTTAGGAAAAACTCACTTCATGGTATCTTTGATTCTTTCAAGAAGCTCTGGTTTGTTCACTCAATTAAAAACCCTGCCCACTTAATTCTGAATTAGCAACAGAAGCTCTGCTTCAGGACATGCCTGGAGTCCAGAACAAAGTTTGCTTTGCCTGCCAGCTCAGATTCCAACAACAATTCCTCCCCACATTTCAGCTGCCTCAAAATAGGAAGGACAGGTTTTTAAATTCAACTTGATTTTGGAAGAATTCTGGTCCATAAACATTCTTTCCTCTTCCCAACAGGGAGCTTTTCAGAGGGGTTTTATTTTAAGTTTTTTGGTGATTTTGGTGGGGCTTTTTTGAAGTTTAAAAACTGGAAACCAGCAGATATCAACTCTGCTAAGATATTTTGAATTTCCAGCTGTTGCCCAGCATTAGGAAACCCAAGTGGGTTTCAACCCTGAGAAAACGAAGCCAAAATCAGGTGTGTGAGGTGAACACCTGGCAGCAGCTTCTTCAGGGCCTTGACTGATTCCAACCTGACCCCAAGCAAATCCCAGAATGAGATGGAAGCAAATGCACCCTGCAGCACTCACTGGATTGAACTACAGCCTGGGTTTGTTCTGATGTTCCAGAGGCAATGTTTGTCAAAGCCCACGCAGCCTCAAACTGTAAGGAAGGACTGCAGAGAAAGAAAAACCACAGGAATTATTATTCACATCAGTGGCACATCAGCTGAACAGCAAGAATTGGTGCAGTATTTTGAGTTTTGGCAATACTCACTTGTCATCTCTTTCAAGACAGTGCACTAAGATTGGTAATATTCCTGATTTTATTAGGTCATCAATGGGTGGATTGCGGTCACTGGACAGCAGCTTCCTGTGCAGAGAAATGGAAAAAAAAACAAATTACAGACAAATCCTGCCTGGAAGGAGCAGGGAGTTGTTTAATCCAGCTTTCCCCTCCAAAAGGGATCAGTGCTGCCACTGGAGCAGGTCAGTAAAGGCTTCCTGTGGCTGGGTTTGGGAATCTCCAATGGAGCCCCCACACCCAAATTCCTTCCCAAGTGTTTCTCACCTCCTCCCAAAGACCCACGGGATTTGTTTCCTCCTCTATAAGTGAAAATAAAATCCCCCAAAGTGAAATTATTGAGCCACTGGAAAAGCAAAGCCATTACATCCATTGGCCATTTCATTCCATGTTTTCTCCCCTTTGGAAGTTTATCACCAGTCAGGAAAATAAAAGATCAGAGTTATTCAGTCCCAACTCCTACAGCTTCTTCTTTCTCCAAGCAAAAGAGACACTCAGCTCCTTCTGCATTTAAAGCCAAAGATTTTACAGCCCTTTAAAGTGTGTATTTTACTCTGTCAGAAGCATCAAGTTTGCACCAAATAAATCCAGGTATTTACCTCTGAAGAAAATCCACACTACTTAAAAGGTCTGTTTATTCTGATTTCTTTAAACTTCTATTTTCCTTTTAAAAATCAATTAATACAATTTCACTTAAGCTAGACAATATTTTCTGACCTTAAAAGCATGACAAAATAAGAATAAAATCAGGATATTTGAGCAAACTGTGTTCTTACCTTGCTGCCTGCACAGCACTTAACTGAATACCCTGGTTGTCACTTGAAGCATTCTAAAATAAAAAAAATTAGATTTTTCACACATCTGTCATCATGCCACGAAGAATATCCAAACAATTTAATTGTTTTTACCTGTACTATTGCCTCCAAAGAAGTGTTTTGCTAGAAAACAGAGACAAAAAGCAGTTAGAAATTTAGAAACTCCAAATGTCTTTTAAGTATGTAAAAGATTAAATTATTGTGAGTTAATTCTTACCACTCTGAAGTCCCCATCTACATCAGAATCTTCACAGATATCTTCATGAGGAACATTCCTTCTCTTCAGGAGATGCTCATCTCTTTTGTTCTTGAAGAGAAAAATGATGGAATACCTTTAAAACTTGGATTTAGGGAGGTGTTCAGAAGGGAAGAGAAGCTTCTGTTTCTCCTAAATATACCATCACTGACACTTAAATTTTCCAAAAAAAAGTTGGAAAGGATTGCACAGAGAAGCTGCACATTTTGGAAATTCTTCCTAAAAAAATCCTGCACCCAACTTGTGCTGGAGGTTTGATGTGCACACATCCATCAACATTCCAAGATCATTTCTAACAGGACACAAATTCCCAGATTTTCCCTTCAGCCCAGAGGAAACTGGGCTGGGAATTCCAGTTGTGATTCCTTTTTTCCAATAATTCCAGTGTTACTTTCACACTCTTCCAACACTTACTCATAAGGAAATAACTTTCCACTGCAGATGAGCAGGAGCAGCTGATTTTCAAAGGAAAAACCAAGCTTTTTATAAATCTTTAAAAACCTCTGGAAGTGCAAGAATCATTCCCTTGATTAAGTTACAAATAAACTCCTGGTTTTCAGGACAAAAGTTGTGGAATTCCCATAACTTCAGGACATTTGAGTTTTTAACCAAAACTCTTATATTTTACTGAGTAAGAAGAAAGTCAAATCCCATTTGGTGAGAATAATAATATAAAATAAAAGAATAATATAAAATAAAAGAATAAAAATGCTGGGTCATCTCACCTTTCTCAACTCCACAACAACTTCATTTCTTTGTCTTCTCATAGTCTGGAAAGAACCAAGATCAAAAAACATCATAATCTGAATTTAGATCAATTTAAAAAGTTCTTGTACAACTATTTCAGTTCATGCACTTTAAACTAAACTTTTACACTCAGGGTTTAATCTTCATCATCAAAGTAGAAACCTACAGAAAATGGAAATAACTACAACATTTCTGTTATTTCATAGGAAAGCACTCTCCTAAGTCTTCATGTTGAGGAAAAAAAGGAATTAGGAATAAAACCATGTCTTTTAAAGGGAAAAATAGAAGAGTTGTGCATAAAACAGCATCAAAAGCATTAAAAAGACCATGGCAATCTAACAGCAAAATAACTTCAGAAACAAGCTCAGATTAAGAGACTCTGCAAGCAAAGCTGAATTCCAGAACTATTATTTATAAATTAAAACCTTTGACATTCTAAGAGCAATTTTTTTTGGTCATTTTCTCTACAGCTGCCATTGACAGTATTCAGGAAAAACTCAATTGTAAATACACATAAATTGGTTTATTGCTGCTTGTGCTGCTGCAGTGAAAACAGAGAAATAAATCAGTCTGGAGTGATTTTGTTCTCCACTTTGAGCTCTACAGTGAATGAAACAGCAAAATTCCAAACAATTCCGTTTTTATTGTGACAGGGAAAGCTGGAAGCCCCTGAGCACAGGACAGAAGGAAAAGGAACCTCCTGAACAGCAAAGAGATCTGAAGATCAGCATTCAAACCTCACTTGCCAAGCATTATTAGTTTTATCAAAAAGAACTTGCAGTGCATCAGATCAAATTTCAGCTGAGCACAACACTGCAGCTCCTCAAAGGAAGGAGCCACAAGAAAAATGCTCAAGATAGGAAAAAAGTGGAAAAGAAGGGAGGGTTCCTCTGCATGCAAAGAGGCAGAACTGTGCAAGATCTGAGGGGAAAATCAGCATCCCCCAGTGACAGCTTCTGGAAAAGGGAAAGTGCCCAGAGCACTGGGAAGAGCCAGGACAGAGGAGTTCACTACAATTCCTCCCAGGCTGGCACTGCCCTGGAATGCCCAAAGCCCCAGCACAATGGATGCAGCCCGGAGTGAAGGCAGGAATCACTCTGTGGATATTTCTCTGAGCTCCAGGAGAAGCTGATCCACTGCTGGATCCCACCCAGCACTTCCAGGCTTTGCAAAGACGCTGCAAATTTACACCTGACTTAAGTACTGCAGGCTCCTGCTCTCAAATGCTCAGTGGAGTTTCTCCAAACTCTACATACCTGGCATATCCAAGATGAAAATCATGTGAGGAAAGCCTCTGATAATCAGATTGCAGAACTGTGCCACGCCCCGATGATCTCACAGGACTTTTAACACCTTCCCAAAGCACAAGCCAATAAAATCAGCATTCCCACCCAAAAGCTGCCCTGGGAGAGGCATGGCTCTTCCCAGAGCCCAGGGATGACACTGCTGGTCACAGCAAAGCTGGTGCTGACATAGGAAGAATTAAGTGGGACCAAAACAAATATTACAAGAAAAAAAAGCCTCACGTGTCATTTTGAAAATTCTTTACTAGTAAAATCCTATCTGCATTTGATCAGACTTTAAAGATGCTCTGCTGGGACAAGAAGAACGTTCTCCCTCCTGCCACAAGCTGACAGGCTCTTGCCTGAATTCCTGCCTGCACACTTTGGAACCACAAAAGCCCTCACATAAAAGACAAGCCACCAGTGAAGTCACTCTTAAGCACAATTTACCAAATCCACTAAAACCACTCTCTGTAAACAGAGTCTGTTGACAGAAGAGTTACAGGTCAGCCTGGCACTGCTCATCCTCTGAGGAAGAGGAAAAGCACAACAAATGAGAACTGAAGTCAGCTCTGCCATGGGATTTCCCAGTATCACCACTCCAGCTAGAGATGGGATAGTTTGGAGAAAGTAAAATGCCAAGCAGAGTGAAGATCAACTCGTGCTGCCTTTTGGAAAACAGCTCAAAGGGCAGAGATGAGGGATGGTGGTGTCTTGGCACTTGGGGAATTATTCCTTTTGTTCTGGGGAGATCTGAGCTGGAAACCACTCTCACCAGAAAGGGTTTGAAAGCAGAGTTCAGCATGGCCTGGGAAGGGCTCCAGTTGAAAAACATGCACCACTCTGTCAGGAATTCACGTGGCTCTTTCAGTCACTGGATCCTGTTTGTCATTTGCTACATCAAAAATCAAATGATCTGATCTATTTCTGTCTCCTGTGATGGCCAGTCCTCCATCCTCCTTTTTTTAATTATATTTAGCTTCAGATTTATCATAAGGGCTATTTCTGACCATTAGTCATGACTGAGCCCTTCAGCTTATCATTAAAATCTCACGTTAGTGATGCCTGCAGGATCCTGAGACATTCTGGGGGTTTTCACAACACCATGAGGAACATTCCAAGCAGCTGGGACCCCAAACACACCCGGAATGGGACCCCAAACACACCCGGAATGGGACCCCAAACACACCCGGAATGGGACCCCAAACACACCCGGAATGGGACCCCAAACACACCCGGAATGGGACCCCAAACACACCCGGAATGGGACCCCAAACACAGCCGGACTGGTACGCTGCCCCCTGTTGCTTCCCTGAAGGGAGCAGGAACTCAGCCTGTGGTCACTCCTGGATGAGGTGTGCGTGGGTTTTTTTTGTTTTGTTTTGTTTTTTTCTGGTATAAAATATTCCACCCCATTTCCACACCTCCAGCAGGAAGGTGTGACAGCACAGGAGTAACTGTACAACTTTGGCTGCTCCTCTCATGCAGGGAATGGTTTCCAAAGGCACATTGTTTCTGTTGGGGAACTGCAAAGTCAACAGTTACTGTAAATAACAAATGAGTTGGTTGTGCCATCCTTCCTTCCTTCCCTCCCAGGATGTTGTTACCAGCACCAGTGTGGTCTGAGATTCCAAATAAAAACAAAAGACACCCCACAGGGAACAGACACATAAAAACAGACTACTTTTCCTCAGTTATATCCAGTGATTCAGGCCCTACTCCATCCATTATTGCCCTCCTATACAAATCCTATCTCAATTCCAAATTGGAGCAATGAAATCTGCTCAAGATCACTGATAAAAATGCTCTGGGATCATAAAGCCAACCCCAGATACCCCCAGAAATCACATCTCAGCAACACTTCCCACTTCAGAATGAAAATGGGAGTCTGAGCTCCAGATAAAAAAAAAAAATAAAATCAATATGACATTACATGTGCTACCAGCCCCATTTTTCCTGGAGAAGCTGTGCATGGCAGAGAAAATGCCTTAAACAAATATCTCAGTATCATTTGAGAGTGACAAGATGGATGAGCTTCACCAAAGAACTCCAAGTCAGCTTAAAGGAACCTATTTTTATCTCACTGAGTGAAATTCCTGCTCTCCTTCAGTTCTTCCATATTTAATCCCAAGCAGACTATTTTGTGTGGGATACAGAAAGGGTTGAGAAACTTCAAAGTACCTGCAATATTCAATATATCTCACACCACCACCTTTCCTTCACTCCCCTGGAGCTTCCTTGGTGTTCAATATATTACCTAAATTAAAGTCCAGTGAATGATGCTGGCAACTCTTAAAATCCTGACATTACTGATCCTCAAGCATCTTGATGCAATGGCTGCTCCAAAATTAGTTTTGAAGTGCTCTGCATCACAGAATTATCATCATTTCCCTTCATGCATCTCTCAATTGCAGAGCAGAAATCTCTGTTTAACACCTCTCCTGTGCTGGCACTGCTCAAGCAATCCTTAATCTCCTGCCCAGCAACTCAGGTGAGAAAAGATTCAGCAGATTCTTCCAGGATTTCCAGAGAAATAAAATGCAGGAGATATTTTTTATTTCATTAAAAAAAAAAAAAACCTAAATATCAGTCGGATTGCAATGCTGCAGCAGGGAACAATCACCAAGAGAAAATGAAATGTTGAATCACCAGGTGAAAGAAAATGAAGCAAATAAAACACCCCAAAACTCTGCAAACCTTCCCAAATCAAGACCCCTAAATGCAGGACTAAAAAGGCATTATTTAAACTCAAATTGTTCCTAAAACTCTAGCACAGACACAATGAACAATTTGCACTTATCTGGCCTTTGTATGCTAAAGATCTGGTATTTAATTCCAAGATCTGTGGTATTAAAAAATTAAGGTTGGCTGGGTGTCACCACAACCATCCCCACAATAAACAATAAAATTTCTTTCTCATCCAAGAGAAAAAAAAAAAAAAAGCCCAAGTAAAACCTGTTCCTCACTGAAGACACAAGATGAAAAAAGTCACCTTACCCTGCTCCCTAATGGATAAGTATTTGCATAATTTAATATCAGAGTCCAGATAAGCCCTTCTTCAAGTCAGATTTTGGGGTTGGAGGTTAAAGAGGAAAAACTGTGGCCACTTCTGCAGTTTTTAAGGCTCTTTTTTGTGCTGAACCAATTCTATTTTTCCCCCACAGCTCTAAAATCTTGAAGACCCTAAAAAAACATTGCAAGCACTGACCAGAAATCTTAAATTCCCTCCAGAGGTGCTGCCTCAGCTCCAAATGACTGCTCTCCCAGCACCAACTCTCCCACCACTAAAAACTTTATTACTCTGTGTATCCCTTTGAGCAGGAGCAGAAATCAGGGAAAGGACAAGGAATTCTTGGAGATTTCTGGTGCCAGTGAATCCCTCTATTCCCAGTGTCATCACCAATCTGTCATCTCCAAACACATGGCAATTATTTACAACGTGCCAGTGCAGGCAATGTTTATCCAAGACTGCAACACACGAAGAAATTTTGTTAAATATCTTATGTAAAACAGGTGATTGTGTTGGGGTTTGTTTTCTTTTTTCCCCCTCTTTTTTTTTTTCAAGCCAGAATTTGTATTTTTAGAAGCATATTGGGGAAAAAAAATGAAAGTCCAACTTTAAGCATCCAAAAAGGTGAATAAATGTTTGCTACTTTAAGGGATACAATGTAGGAAATTCCCTAATTTTAGTCAGAAAGACAAGAACTTCCTGTGAATATGTAAAACCTGGAAGGCAAGGACAATGTGACAGGAACTGCTGGCACTGGAACTGCCAATGGGCTGATGTGTGTACATGGAATTAAGAGATAACATTTTTAGGAAGTTTGCAATTCACAACATGGCAACCTTTCCTAACCTCTAGAAATCCTTTCATTTGGCATTCACCAAAATTAGGGTGATTTCTTATTTCTCTAGGGGCAAACTGTCATGGAAAATTTTTAAAAAAATGGTGGTTTTGAAAAAACAACCCAGGGCCAACCAGAATTTCAGCGGAGATAAAAAGGGGGAGGAGTGAAGGAGATAAAGATCAAATGTTGGCTTCCTCCTGTGAAATAAATACACAACTTTCTGCCCAAACAGCCCTGCAAGCTGGATTTTGGGGGTGTCCTGCCCCAGGAGCTTGGCTGAGAGTGGGCACCACCAATTGCCTCAGCCTGATGCCCAGTGTGATGTGTAAGCAGTTAATGAGCAGCAAGGACAGCCAGAAGCCTGAGCTATTGTATGAAAAATAGCCCTGCACCGTGGTTATTTTAGGGAGCAGGCGTGTGCTCCAGGATTTGCTGGATAAATGTCACTCTCTAAAATTTAACACGGCCCTGCAGTGGGTTTGGACTGTGAAAAAAGGCGTTCAAGTGCTGCAGCAAATAAAAAAAAAAAATGACTGAAGAGCTTCCCTGCCTTCTGACACACTCACACGTGGTGTTACCTGTGTGTGTTCATCTTGAGCCTTCCCTGCTTCAGCCCTTTTCCCTTCAAATTCTGCACAAAGGCACCCAAATTCCAGCCTGTGCCTTCTCATGAATCCCATTTTTCACTGTAATAACACATTCTGTGTGCACTCCTAAAGATGCCTTCCTAAAATTTTCTACTCAATAGCAACAAAATTTATATTTAAAAAAAATCAATATCTAAGGCAAGAGGTTACCAACCAACCTCACAACCCTGTTAGCAAACAGAGCAATTAATTACTCCCACTCCCAATATCTTTGCCAAAAGTTTGGACATAATTGAATAATAAACTGTTTTATTAATCTAATTGGACATGTTAAAAATCCAGGTGTTGTAGACTTCTGGGAAACCTGGCTGATGTTTTAATTAACATAGGGATATAAAGGAGTTTTTACTTTTGAAACATTGTAATGTCTTCATATAAAAGACTGGAACATTATGTAAACGAAGCTAGTATAAAACAGCCACGAGAATGCCAAAATTCTTGTCCAGACAATTTTAAGCTTCAACCAGAGCTCCTAGCCGAGCGTTTAAAGGTGAGGATTGATACCTAGTTTTAAAATGTGACCATTTCCCAAGGAAATCTCAAGTTAATTATGCAGCCTGCTGTGTTTAGGAAGCACCTTCACAGCTCGAATAACTGAACCACCAAAAAGTTCAGGGGCTCTGTGCTACACGCCAGAGCTGCTTCTCAACTATGTGAGCAGAAAACAGAAATACGTTAAAAATTTAAAAAAAAAACAGAAAAAAAAAAAAGGAAAAAAGGGGTTTAAAAAAAATATTATCTTGCTATGAAGCTTAGGGCGTTCTTTATTTAATTAGGTATCCTGGAGACACGCAGCAACTGGGCCCTAATCCTGACTCAGGCTTTCAGGGGCTGCTCGCAGGGATGGTTCCTGCAGGAATTCGAGCGAACCCACCCCTTGCCGGAGCCGCCGGGGCCGGCCCGGGCCCGCGGAGCCCCCGGAGCAGCGCGGGCCGGGCGGGGCCGCTGCCCCTCGCTCG
>VZTT01056170.1:25462-40730 GCA_013400855.1 Buphagus erythrorhynchus
GAGCGCGGCCCGGAGCGGGGCGGGTCGGAGCGGGCCCGGGCCGGTGCCGGCGGCCCGAACGCGCCGGTGCCGCCGAGCGGGGGAAGGGAAGGGACGGGGCGAGCGAGGAGGGAGGGAGGGAGGGGGAAACAGGGGCAGCCTCGCTCTGAGCGCCAACGCCCATTGGCTGCGGCCCGCGCGCCCCGCGGCCAATGGCGGCGGGGAGGGAGAGGGCGGGAGCGGTGACGCAGCGCGGGAAGGGCGAGGGAAGGAGGAGCCGCCTCAGCGCCGCCGCCATCTTGGGTGCTGGGCGCTGAGGGGAGGGGCGGCGGGACGGGCGCTGCCCGCGCCTGCGCTGCTGCGGGCCCGGCCGCCAAGGGTCGGTTTAATCCGTTTCATGTGGAAGTTAACATTTTAATCCTTTCCTCTACTGTGCTTTCCCTTCGCTCCCCTTGTGGAGCCGGCAGTTAACAGTTTAATCCTCCCGCTTGCTGCGCTTGGCGTTCGCTCCCGTTACGGAGCCGAAAGTTAACGCTTTAATCACTCTGCCCACTACGCTTTGCATTCAGTCCTCTCACAGAGCCCAAAGTTAACAGTTTAATCCTTCCTCTCATTAAACTTTGCATTTGCCCCCATCATGGAGTCAAAAATTAATCCTTCCCCTCATTACATTTTGCATTTATTTGCATCATGGAGCCGAAAATTAACACTTCAATCTTTCCGCTCACTACACTTTGCATTCCCTAAGAATAATCTCCCAGTCTTCCAGAATTTTAGAGTAAAAAAAAAAAAAAAAAAAAGCTGCGATAGAAACTTAAATTGTTGTTGAAACAAGATAAACAGTATTGAAAGCTCTAGAGATACACATTTGCAGAGCAGAGGGGATGGTAATTTTGTTCCTACTTCTGAAATTTTACCTAGAAAATAATGCACTGCCCTGATCCTGCATGTAGTTTCTACTCAATTTTAACGACTGGAAATGAACTCTGTAAAGTCTTCCATGTTGATAGAGCTCATTATAAATTTCCATGGTACTTGTTGAGACAAATCAAAGTTATGACAGGAGATGCAGCTTCCCAAGTGGGAAAATGAAATCACCAAATCCCTCAGAAAATGAGGAGTATCAGGAAAGAGAACTTCGTTTAGCTCCTTGGGAAAACACAATGATTTTTCAGACTGTGAGGAGATGTGCATTTTATCTCTGGACACTTCCCAGAGGATGAGGCTTGGCTCTAGATAGTTCTCAAAAAAAAAAAAAAATCTCCAAAAGTGACAGGAGCTGAGTCACCACAGCCCCATCTGCTGCATAAATGTAGCAGCGATGTCACAGCAATAGGAGGAATAATTATTGTCACAGCAATATGAGGACCCCTGTCAATTAGTCAGGGTTAATTAGTGCTGATGGAATTCCATACAGGCATGGCTTGTCTAACAGTATAGAAAGCATTTTGTCCAAACCTGGTGTAGGGACAGCAGCCCTTTCACATCCCAACCTGGATGGACAAAAATGACATTTTCTTGATACAACTGTTTACTTTTTAAAATGTAATGCAGATTTTCCACGTAGGAATGTTGCGGAAGATTACATAGAGATAAAATGTTAAAAATAGTATCTTTAGTTAGTGCTCTGTTTCATTTACACGCTGAGAGAGTTAGGATTGTTCAACCTGGAGAAGAGAAGGCTCTGGGGAGACCTTAGAGCTCCTTCCAGTGCCTAGAGGGGCTCCAGGAGAGCTGGAGAGGGACTGGGGACAAAGGATGGAGGGACAGGACACAGGGAAGGGCTTTAAGCTGAAAGGGTGTAGGTTTAGGTTAGATATTAGGCAGAAATTCTGTGATGAATAATGAAATTGGACTCTGGTACTGCATGTTCCATTCCTGCCCAGCGTTCAAAACTAACTAGAATATGATGGTAAAAAATACCCGGTGTGTAAGACCCAGCCTGGAATTTTATGAAAGGAAATAAACCCCTTTTATTCCATCACTGCCCTTTTCATCACCACCTTTTCCATGTCTTTGTTCCCCCAGACGTGCTCATCCCACCTCCCACTGTCACCTGCCTTAGCACGCAGTGACCACTTGGGGTGGCCTGGGAAGGATGGAATTGCAAAGGCAGCACATCCTGGCCTGACTCAGTGCCCAAACCAGTGCCAGTGACCTCGCAGGGAAATCATCCCTCTGCTGCCCTTCCCTCTGTGCTCTTGGAAAAACACTGAGAGAGTCAAGGGGCTGAGCAACAACCCTGCTGCTTTCTGAGCAACCCCTTGAAAATAACTGAGAATCACCCTGGAGAACCTTCCTCCAAATCCAGAGCTGTCTGAAAATCACCTTGCTGCACCACTGGGTCTAACACCCCATTTCCTTTCTATGTAATTCCATATAACAATATCCAAAACATACTTTCCTCTTGCTTAATTATGAAGGAAAACAATCCTTCGGTGGTATTCTGATCTGGTATCATCCAAAGAATAATTTATATTGTGAGTTCACTGTAGACATAGAGATAAATCAAATGCCTTTTCTGTAACTGTAATCTAATTAAGCTGCTTGGCTCTCAGAGGAACAATTAACACACTATTTTTGTTTGATTTTACCTCAGGACCACAGTGCAAAAACATCAGAAGACCAATTTTGAAGGGTAGACCAGTTCCCCTCTGAATCCTTGATCCAGTGTCACTGGGCTCTCTTTAAAAAAAAAAACCCCAAACTGGATATTTTTATTCTGAAAGAGTTTTTTTTTTCCTAAATGTAGGTGCCTACAACGTAATAAATTATGCATAAAACACAAATTCTCGTGGTATGATGCTGTTCAGACTTCATGTGATGCTACAGAACAAAGCTCGGCTTCTTTGATATTTTTTGCATATTTTTTAGCTTGGAAAATAATAGTGCAAATATAAAGGTGGGAATTAGGCTCTGCTCACCTTCCTATCCTTCCAGCAACAGATAGATTTGTTTTACAAAGAGTTTACATTTTGTTTACAATTCACAATTTGTGAATTTTGCACCTCATTATGCAATTAGAAAACGTTTAATTCTCAGATTATCTTAAATGCCTCTTTTGAGTAACAATGTGAATTGATCTGAATGATTTTACTAGTAGTAAAAGCATTTATATATTTTACTAATATTAAAAACATTTTTATATATACTTTTACTATTAGTAAAATATATAATATATATAAAACATATTTACTAAATGTACATTTAGGTGAAAGAAGCTCCTGCTTTTCATAGGCCTGTCTCCCTCCTACAAGAAACAAAATGTTACGTAAAGCTGCAAAGATTTGTGTTGCACACAGAAAAACGCCCATTAATCCCAGGGTTTATACAAATGGAATAGCTGGTATTAACAAAGAAGCAGCGCACTGCTGGGAGGATATTTTATAATAATCTTTCAGCTGGTGTGCAAACCCAGACTTTTGCAAGAGACAGATCTGAAGGGGATTTTTGATGGGAGTTGGCTGAAGTGCTTTGGATAAGAGTAGGAATTAAAGATTTGGCCCATGGACACTTGAACAGCTCTGCTGTGCTCACACTCACTCAGGGGTTGCTCCCTTGTGGAGGGAACATTTTTATTCAAAAGCTGTAGAGTTCCTGTGCATGTTTCCCCTTGGGTTTGTTCATCTAGAACCACTGGTTACACTGTATTCTGCTTTTTTTTTTTTTTTCTATTTAGAAAAGAAGAAGTATTTCCACTTCGAGAAGAATACTCTTCAGTTGGGGTGCTAACTTAAAAACTCACTTTTTAAAATCAGTTTCCTAAAGTGATGGACTGCACAGGCTTGAAAAGGAAAATCAGCTTCAAACGTTCCCAATATGACAGGATTCAAAGCCTTTCCATTCCTAACCCTTTAATCCCGTGGTGTGGGACACTGGAACTCCTGGAGCTGCTCTCGGATGTTCAGGCAGCCAAGGGGCTGCTCCTGGCACTGATTTCCTTTGGCATCTCTCCCTCATTCCCACTGTCCCTGGGCTTTTTTGTGTCCCTCTCAGCCTCAACATTCCAGATGCCTCTCTGAATGTGTAACATACCCTAACTAACACTTTTTTCCTGGTTAAAGGCCTCTGGATATTTTAATTCTCATTTTTTTGGGAGCTACCATGGGATTAGTTGTGCGATAACTCCCAAAATTCAGTGTCTTGCAGAGGAGAGGCTGCAGCAGAGCTCCCAGAGGGTGAGAATGGAGGGAGGGAGCTCCTCCAGCTCCAGTGGCCCTTTGCTGATTCACATCAGCCCAAATTCTGCTCCTGTGATCAGGAAATCAGCCCAGGGCTCCCACACGGCACCGAGCAGGAGCCAGGCA
This sequence comes from Buphagus erythrorhynchus, assembly GCA_013400855.1. Classification (NCBI taxonomy): domain Eukaryota; kingdom Metazoa; phylum Chordata; class Aves; order Passeriformes; family Sturnidae; genus Buphagus; species Buphagus erythrorhynchus. Next base: position 29,749 of record VZTT01056170.1, read on the forward strand.
GCTTCAAATGCACGAGCAGAGCTCCAGAGCTGCCCCTGCAAGAGCACAGCCTGCTCTGATCGCAGCCACTCTGCTTTAAATCACTCCTTATTTCGTACAGCATTCCACTGAGGGATTGCCTTTAATTTACATTGGTATGTTTGCTACAGTTCAGCCCATAAATGTTCAGTTTTTAACGTGCTAAATCAGAGCTTTTGCAGACAAATTTATAGGTCATGACGTGACCATTGGCAAAAATGTTCCTTGGTACCAGAGCTGGAGTAGATCCCAAAAATCCATCAGCTGCAAATAGCCCAAGAAGAAGAGGAATCAATCCTCAATTAGCAGATTGTGGAGCTGCACTTCCCTGCTGGTGTCTCAGCTGCTTTTCCTTTCCAACACAATTTCCTATTACAGGAAAGGGAAAAGATTTGTTTGAGATAAAAAGTGAAGAAATGGTTACTGAGGTGAGCCATGGCAGTGTGTCCTGGAAGATCCAGGGATGTGGTTTTTCCATGTTAAAACAAATCCTTGTTGTTAAAACAAATTTGTTAAAACAAATCCCACCATCCAGCTGATGGTGGGACAGTGACAAAAAAAAAAAAAAGCTTCTGTTTCTGCTGGTTTGGGGTGAGTTCAATGATATTTCTTAAAGGAAAGGAAAACTTATCTGCTGGCAGGTCTGGGAACTCCAAATTCTGGATCCTGTTCCACCTGACTGCAGGAAGAGAAGTTGCTCTTCCATCCTTAATTCCTCAGGTTTCCAAATAGAAGGCTGATCATTGGAGCTGTATTTGAAAAATTAATCTACACAACATGCTCAGGTAATTAAATGGTGTGAGGTGTTAGGTGATTAATGTTGAACACAGAAACACTGATAGGATGGTGAAAACAGAGACATTGTTGGGAGCATCTGAGATTTAAACTCTTATTTCTGGCTGTCAACACTTACAAGGAGCAGAGTTTAGCTCATAAAACACCATCAAACCCAAGATGCAACAAAAATGTAAATGTCCAGATGCAGATTTCTGTTGTCAGTGCTGTGTCTCAGGCTTGTTTTGAAAGGAAACTCAAATCCATGACTGAATAAGGAATTTTGAAAGGCTCAGGGCTTGGTATTGAGCAGAGAAATGAAAATACTCCAAGTTTGCATGTCTCTTTGTTCTGCTGTAATGGAGAAAATGAGTGCTCTGAGCAGCAGCACTAACGAGGCCCATTCTCCCAAGGCTCAGGACTGAGATTTCCTTGATTTTCTGCTGTCTGATAAATGGTAATATTTCTGTTCAGCTTTTCTTTTGAGGGGGAATAATGGGCACATAATTTTCCTGAATTACACAGCATTTCAGCAGCTTCAGGAATCTGTGTCTCTGTCAGATCACCGGGATCAACCCTTTCTTTTAATGCTCATTATTCCTCTTTATATTCAAATCTCATTTTAGTTATGAACTGGTAACCAGGGCTCTTCTAAACCACAACCAACTGAACATGGAAAAAATGATAATTCCAGTTTAGAAATCTGCTTATTTGGGCAGTCTGGACATCACTCATTGTTAGGAATTTTCAGTGCCACAAAGTGAAACTTCACATTAATGCATGACGAAAACAAATGTGGGCTTTACCTAAAGACCAGCAAATTATATATTCTATTTCTATTTCTATTTCTATTTCTATTTCTATTTCTATTTCTATTTCTATTTCTATTTCTATTTCTATTTCTATTTCTATTTCTATTTTAAAAATTAAAAATAATGGCTGAAAATAAGCCCATCAGTGCTGTAATGAGGCAGATTTTGTTTTAAAAAAGCGATTTTTAGCCGTGTGGTTTAAGCCTCTCAGAGAGTTCTCGGGCTCCTCTGGTCTCAGTTTGAATTTTCAACTCGATAGTTTCGTTTTGACGAGCTGCAGGAAGCCTCACACACCACAAGATGTCTCAGCGAGGAAACACATTTTGTACAAGTATTTTTAAACAGTATTACTCAGTTTTCTGGTGTTTGCCTCGGGTTTTCCTTGGTGCTTGACAGGGGCTTTTCAGCAGCACACGAGGAAACAAAGCCTGTACAAATTTACCCGTTAGCGTGGGCAATAAATGGGTATTTTAAATAATTAGTGATCCAAATGACTCAGTAGAAAACCTCAAGCTTCAAAAAGGAAAGGCTCAATGTAGGTGACAGCTAAAAAATATTAAATTTTCCTGTGCAGGTTAAATGGAAGAGTTATTTGAAACTATAATTAATTTCCACAATGTTTGACTTTAATATGTTAAGTATTTTTAACTATTCATGCTCAGGATTAATACTGTTTAGAGTTACTATGAGGAGAGAGTTCTTTGCAGAATATTTTCCCCCGAGTGACATCATCTTTGGGGCCTGATATTATTTTATCTATGAAACTGCTGCCTTCAGCACTGAACGTTCAGGGAGAGCCAGGGAAGTTCCCCCTGTGAGCACCAGGAGGGTTTGCACACATGAAATGTTGATTTTAAAAGAGAAGCAGCCTCATCTTTTGCACCAGAGTGCAAAGTTTATGGCTGGGATTTTTTTTTTCCTTTCTATTGCTTTGTGTATCTACAACGCTCTGTAGTTTGGCCTGAGAATTTTCTCACTTATTTTTTTTTCACTTCCCTTTTTTGTGGTATTGCTGTCATTTATCTTACCCCAGTGCCCTTCCAAATTAACTCCTTAAATTCTTCTTCTGTAATTATTTATCTTTTTTTTTTTTTCACCTTTTCAGAGAATTCAAGCTGTGTGAATACTCATGTGCATATAAGAATTGTGTGACCACCTATGGACATTTTAGGTAAATTAAACCTTTCTTGTTAATCTTCAACAAAGGAAAAATCCATATGAATTCAATCCAGAATTATTCCCTTGTGCTGGGAAAGGCATCCAGCCCTGAGCCACCCCACGAGGAGCCAGACATTCATTTATCATCTATTAATTAAGCTGTTTGCAGAATACCTTTATGTTTTGTGTTACATCCAAGTGATAGGAGGGATTTTCACAGCATGGCCCTATAAGAAATAAAAGTTCTCTGACTTCTTAAGGGAAGGTTGAGACACTCACATGCTTTTTTCAGTGATAAAGGTGTGTGCTTTAGATAAAGTAACTGAAAACTATTGATTAAGGCACAGTTATCCTTTAACAACCAAGCAGAATTTCAGAGGAGATTGGCCTTTGGATCGATAAAACCGTTGCTGTTGTTCCCAGCTATAATCACTGAAGCCAGCCAGGTGGTTTATTAAACTCACAAAATTACTTATTTTTGCAGATATTTTGCCAGAATCGGAGTAATACAAAACCTAGAAACTTCTCATTGGCCAGGCGAATAAAAAGGGTAAAACAAAGTAAAAACAAGTCAACAAAAGGTTACAAAAAAAAATAAAAACCCAGAACAAAAAGAGGATCTTTGCACCAATGGAAGCACCTTGTAAGATGAAAACATAAGGGGAGAACAAGGAAATAATAAAAAATATTCATCAAAAGCCACGGCTCATAAAGCATTGTCAGGACGTTTGCATACATCGTGGGAAAGGAGAGCTTTGAGGAAGGACCTGACAGAGAACAATGAAACGGGGCTGTAAATGTCTTTAGGTCACTCCAAGCCCATGAAGTGGCTGAGAGCAAACCCAAATCCCCAGGGGAAAGCTGATAACGAGAGCAGGGGAGCTGGCACTGCCACTGGAGAAGGACAAGGACAGCGAGAAAGCCCTGCTGGGCAAGGACAGGGAGGGGACACAGAGGTGACAGGGCTCAGGTGTCTCGGTCCAAGTGCCACAAACACGTCAGGGATGAGCAGGAGCAGCACAGGAACACCAAGCACAGCTATGGAATATTGGAGAAACTGGAACACAAGGAATTCTCTGTTTGCTAATATCCCCTGCCTTCAGAATGTGCCTGGGCTCATTACTGTCCATGACTTTCCATTTGCAAATGGTCCCTGCAGTGTGGTGTGTGCTGAGAGCCTCCACTCTGCAGAATTTACATCCCAAATTACAGCAAGCTGGCAAATCCAGGCTGTGGGATCTGAGGAGATGGATGTCCAGAACCCAAAGTGGATACTTGAGCTAATTAAAGTGGAGAAAGCCTGACTGTAGCAGCACAGAACTCAGCATGGCCCATTTACCCGGGCAAAAAGCCTGTTTAATGTGCACACAGCACTTCAAAGTGGTGCTGTCTCCTTTGCAGCACTTGGAACTCGTTTGACACAGGAAAGTCTTTCCTTTGGTTCAGTTACTTCTCTGAAATGAGATGGCACAGAGACATTTTGAGTAACACCAGTTATGTGATATTGGAAAAGCCTTGTCCTGCATTCCTTAGACACTACACTCCTCCTGGACTCTAAATTATTGGACAGTTGTCTCCCAGGCAAAGCAGGAGGGAGTGCTGCTATCCAGATTTGCAGTGGTTTCTTCTGCTGCTCCACACCTTCCCTTAAAATGGCATTTCATCCCCATTTCACCCCACTGGACCCATGATCAGTGAGCTCCATGAGTTATTCCTAAACTCAGAAGCCTCAATGTGACTTCAAACCACAGGGATCTTATCAAGGAATGGCCAACAGGACAGGTCCCATCCTCGGGGTCTGTCAGCTTTTAAATGGTCCCATCCAAACACATCTCCTTGAGAGGGTCCTGCAGGCCTTGGGCTTCAGATCCTTCTCTTTTTGTACTCAACTTGTTTTGTCACATCGACTCTTCTGCCAGCACAAAAGAACAGGGACTGCAAACTCTTTAAGGAATATGAGCAGACACTGAAGGATTTGAACCCTTTAACTACAGAACACCTTGAGACTGCCAGAATACAGCAATTAAAAAAATGCGAAACAGCAGGGTGAGCTGATGAAAAAAAATCCCAAATTTGAAGCAAAATAAACAGCTGACCCCAACAAACAACTGACCCCAACTCTTCAAGGCTTTTCGTCCCATTAAAAGCTTTCAGCTCCCAGACTTCATCTCGACCACCTCAGGGCTCTTCAGATTCTGATTTCCCACCATCTCAAAGCATCCCAAACTCTTCAAAAATCCTAAAAGTTTTTTAGTGAGCAATCTGTAAAAATTCTAAACAATAAAATAAGCCAAACTTATCCAGGAAAAAATTCTCCCGGTGCTGCAGGTTGGATTTTAGCACTGGTAGAAGTCCTGAAACACCAAGACAATTCTGCTCATGGTGTTCAGCCAAGCAGGATAGAGCTGGAAAACACCTCTGGAACTCCCTGGGTATTGATTTCCCCATGGAACATGTGATGGGACCAGATATCCAACAATTCCCAGGCTTCCTAATGAGCCTGTGCCCAGAGCTCAGCCACAATTCCCTTCCTCTGCACCTTCCTGCCCTGGCAGCTTCCCAAACACCTTCCCAAAATTCTGCTGAGTGTCAGGGAGGTTCTTTGCTCCAGGTGCTTTGGAGCAGTGCATTCCATCCCTGTCTCATCCTGAGGAAGCCCCCGATGCTCTGCTGATCCAAGCACGATGGAAAAGCCCCGGAGCAGAGGAACTCATTAAGCCCTGGCTCTGATGGAACATTTATCTCCATGGGGATCAGTCTTTTGTACCTCATCAGCCTCGCCTTTAAGGGCTGGTCACTTTGTCTCACTGAGTTTTTTAATTAAACTTTCAGGCATTCAATTCGCCTGAGAACCTCCAAACCAGCTTGATTGATACTTATTTTAAACCTTTAAAACCATTCCAAAAGGCTGGGGTCTCCTCGGGCAGATATAACAGGCATGCCTTCACTTCTCTGAGAAACCAAGCTCTCAGAAAATGCAATTTTGAAACACTTGATATTCTGTAAAGTGAATTGAATTGAGTTTATTCCTTTCCTTTGAAGCATAATGTAAAACGTTTCTTCAAGTTGATGTGAGTGTCATTTAGTGTAATTTGATAACCTGCAGAAGGGCCTGTGTGCCTGAGAGCTTATTCTCATTTTTCACTGCATGATCTGGTCTATTTTATGACTTTATTTCTCCCTTCAGAACTTGCTTCTTGGCTAATTAGAGACCCTGGTGCACCCTCATTAAATCTCTCAGGAGTGTTTCTCCCTGAGGAAGTCCTGAGGCCACAGAACTAAATTCTGCTTTATAACAGACACATGATTAAATTAAAAGAATTCACCCTATAGCAGACACATGCAAACGTTTATAAATGCATTGATATGAAATATCACATTTTTAAACACTGAATTGTTTGGCTTGGAAAACCAACATTAATGACTTTTAAAGATCTTTTTAGGGACAGAAGATGATATTTTCTATTGAGCCCAAATCATCAGATCAGGCAATGAGAAATCCAGACACTTGCTCTGCTTTTAGCAAGAGTCTCAGCATGACTCAGGATTTAGCCCCTGGTAATTAATTAGTCTCAGTATTAATAACAGCTTCGACTGAGAAATTTCCCTTTGTTTACTATTTCAGCAAATCCACCTGATGATTTTTTTGGTCTTTGAATAACCTGTGCATGACACAGCAGGGTATGTCTGGGTGATTTTATTGCTGCTTCACCCTTTTGTAACTTGACATTCCTGTCGGTTTATTAGTAAGAATGAAATGTAAACTTCCTACTTCCCACCTACCTATACTTGGCATAATCCTGGAACAAAAAACTGGGAGCACAGGGAACACCCCTGCCCCAACTTTTCCAGACCCAGGGCTGGGAAATCACCACAAAAACAACAGGATTTAGCTCTTCCCTGACTGATGACTCCTGGAAGGAGGGCAGTGCAGGAACAGCAGCACGTGGATATCTGGGACAATGGGATGTCACAGCCTGGAAGCAGCTCTGGAGCCAGGCCCTGTCTGGGGCTGGGTCAGGAGCTCATCCTGCTCCTCACCACCTCTCTGCAGGAACTGTTCCTGGAATGCAGAAACAGCCAAACTCTCTCGTATATAACTAAGAGTTGAAGCTCTCACCCCACTCTGTTTTCAAATGAGAAACAAATTCATGTTGTATTTCTTACAAAGCAGCATTTGATCACTGCTGACCAAATGACCTGGCTGGTTTACGTCCTGAAAAAAATTTATTTGAGTCTTCATTTGATTGAAGCCACTTAAACACTGCTCACCTATTTTATTTCCATGTGCTCCTCTGCCCCTTTCTCAGAATTCAACTTGAATAACCCCATGTAAATAAAAAAAAATAATAAAATGCTACAGAGTCCTATCTCATGTATGAGATAACCTATCAGGTATATCAAGTATCTGCAGGTATAACAGTAGAATTTAATATTGTCAAAGTCCTTTATAAATATTTATGTATAAAAGTTCTTCAGAATCCAGTATTTCCAGATTTAACCCGTCCAACAAAATATGTTAAGAGTCACCAGGAGTGGATGATAGAAATCCTTAAAAGCTACTGAGCTCCTTCAGGGTGGTGAAAGTCTCCTTTGACTTGCTGTACTGCCTGGCAAACGTGGCCACTCTCTGGAGAGCTTCTGCCAGCCCTTGGCCCGTGATGGCACAGCAGGGCTGCACGTACCAGTTCCTGTCACTGCAGTACTTCTTCATCCTGAACCTCCTGGTGATCTCCTCAGCGTTCAGAGCTCCAGGCAAATCCTGCTTGTTGGCCAGCACGACCACGGGGACGTTTTTTAGGGATTCATTCTTTAAAATGAGCTCCAATTCCCTCCTGGATTCCTCCAGCCGGTGCTTGGCAGAGCTGTCCACCACGTACAGCAGCCCGTCGGTGTCTTCCAGGAAATTGCTCCAGAACTCTCTCATTTTCTTCTGTCCTCCAACATCCCAAAATGTCAGCGTAAAATCCTTCCCTACTTCGATCATATCCACATTAAAGCCGATGGTTGGCATTGTTAGGAAAACATCTTCATACCTGAGCTTGTAGAGCAGCGTGGATTTCCCCGCAGAGTCCAGCCCCAGCATCAGGATGTTGGCCCGCTTCGCTGAGCAGGGTTTGCCGTTCTGGAGGCCCATTTATCCCTAGGGGAGGGAGTTCTCTATTCCAGGGATGTTCCCCCTCTTCCCTGGGGCCACTTTGGGTGCCTGCCTTTCCCCCTGCTGAAAGAGGCAGCTGTGAGCTGTGAGCAGACAAACCTCTGTACAAACACACGCGGCTTTTATCGAGGTGATAAGGAGCCAGGAGGCTTCGGAAGGAGCAGAGCTCCGTGCCAAGCCTGTGGGTGGGACTGGGATGAGTAACAACAACCCCAGTGGCACAGGCACAAAGGTTACAGCATGTTTGAACAGCCACATTCCCAGCGCCTGCAGCCTCATCCACGGATTCCCTGACCATGGCCAGCTCCTTTCTCTGAGAGAATCCCCCTGAGCATCCACAGCCATTTGGGAAAAAAATTGGATATGAACACAAGCAGTGAGGAGGGGACATTTAAGGTTTGTCCATATTTAGCAAGCCACAAAATGACCAGGCAGCTGATTTATTGATGCATCTCATCTCCCACAAACTGTCTTAGGTGATCTCTAATGTGAGTTCCAACCCATGGGCTCCATCAAATCCTAAGAGAACTCCACTAAAACTGGGCTTTGCTCTTAGCAGCTGCCACAGTGACTCCTCCTGCCAGGGCTATAAACTCAGAGAGTTTATGTTGTTTGTGAATAAGTTAAACTGCACCCCACAAGGTGGAGACTAAATACGTGGTGTGGTCATCACTGAGATCCCACTGCCTCAAGTTAAAAATTCCTGTTACCTTCATTTCACTCTACTCTGTGTCTGCCCAATGAAAATTTCCTTCAGGAGAGGGCCAAGAAGTGAGGAAATAACTGAGTCTTCATCATTTTTTTCTTGGCCACCATTCCAAGCAGTAGAATAAAACAAGAGGAGATAGAAAATTTAGTCAGCTATCAATGAATTCCTACTGACTGTTCATTTCTCTGAGAGTGGATGCACGTTGGGCTGCTCTGACACATCCTGACTACTGCAGGAGTTGCCCTTACACCCAGGAAACCATTTCTCTTTGCTTCAGAAAGCCCAGAATCAGCATAAAAGATGTAAAGGTCTTGTAGTCCAACAAGCTGCTGACTGATAGAGCAATCATTTCGATAATTACGACACTGGTTGCGTAAAATCCACCTCAGCCCTGACAGACAAGTTTTAATCTGGCTTCTCTTGAGGCTAAAAGGGTTAGACTGGGTCTAATTGGGGGCAACAAGAGATGACAGTGACACACCCGCTGCTGCAGGTTCTTCATAGTTAATAACATGGATGGATTATGTGTAGGGTTTTTTTCAGGAGCAGATCGGGATGTATTAAACCAGGGAAGAAAGCGTTTGCATTTCTTTATCAATAAATGGACATGAATGAATTGAAAGACAGGGAGGCAGCAAACTGCAAAACACATGGTTAACACATCAGAATTCCCTGAGGTAATTCCAATACAATATGGATATCTTGGGCAAGGCAGGGATGGATGGTCTGTGCGTGCTCCTGGGTGTTTATGATCACAAACTGGGTGTTTATGATCACAACTGTTACCTCCTCCATCAGCCGTCACTTCAAAGCATGGATGGAGCAGAGCCCGACTTTTTACGAGGTAATTCTGCAGGTTTGTGACTGTGCCAGAGTCTGGAGGCAGAACTTGTGATGCAGAGCAGCTTCCAGGAAGGATCTCGCGGTGCTCCGGACATCAGCCCGCAGGATGAGCTCGCTGCAGCCTCCTGCTCTCTGCTCCTGAGCTCCTGCAGCCTCCTGCTCTCTTCTCTGCTCCTGAACTCCTGCAGCCTCCTGCTCTCTGCTCCTGAACTCCTGCAGCCTCCTGCTCTCCTCTCCTGAACTCCTGCAGCCTCCTGCTCTGTGCTCCTGAGCTCCTGCAGCCTCCTGCTCTCTTCTCCTGAACTCCTGCATCCTCCTGCTCTCTTCTCTGCTCCTGAACTCCTGCAGCCTCCTGCTCTCTGCTCCTGAGCTCCTGCAGCCTCCTGCTCTCTTCTCTGCTCCTGAACTCCTGCAGCCTCCTGCTCTCTGCTCCTGACCCCGCAGGGCACCCGAGCGCTGGAGCGGACCCGCACCTTGGCTTTGTCCCAAGGTGTGTTTGCCCCGCCGGGCTGCGGCCATCCCGTCCGTGTTGAGCTTGCCTTTCAGTTCACCTGCAGACCCGGAGTCATAAACCCGGGACAGCTGATTTAGCACCCGCTGATCTGATCTCACCACTGCACTGTAACCCTTTCTGAACAGCTCAGTGTAAACCCTGCTCGCTCCCAAACTGCCCAGGCAGGGAGTGAATCCTCACTGGGGGCACTTCCAGCGGCAGAAAGGGGAAGAAGGTCCGCTGGTCTGGCCTCTGGCCGGCCTTTGCTCTCCCTGTGCCGGAGCGAGGGAGGGAGGGAAGCCGGGCAGCCCCAGGGAAGCCGGGGAGCCGCAGGGAAGCCGGGCAGCCCCAGGGAAGCCGGGCAGCCCCAGGGAAGCCGGGGAGCCGCAGGGAAGCCGGAGAGAAGCCGGGGAAGGACGAGGGAAGCCGGGCATCCCCAGGGAAGCCGGGGAAGGACGAGGGAAGCCGGGCAGCCCCAGGGAAGCCAGAGGGAAGCCGGGCAGCCCCAGGGAAGCCGGGCAGCCCCAAGGAAGAAGCAGGGCAGCCCCAAAGAAGCCGGGCAGGGCGGAGGGAAGCCGGGGAGCCGCAGGGAAACCGGGCAGCCCCAGGGAAGCCAGAGGGAAGTATATAGGACCTCTTTGTAAGGCTGTTATTGCCGACTGTCGTGTTTTTATTTGGACATGCAGAGGGAAGAAGCCAGGCAGCCCCAGGGAAGCCGGGCAGGGCAGAGGAAAGCCGGGGAGCCGGAGAAAAAAGCCAAGGAACAAAAGGGAAGAAGCCGAGCAGCCCCNGGGGAAGAGGCGGAGCAGCCCCAGGGAAGCCAGGGAGGGCAGAGGGAAGCCGAGCAGCCCCAGGGAAGCCGGGCAGGGCGGAGAGAAGGCGGGGAGGCGGAGGGAAGAAGCCGGGAAGAGGCGGAGGAGCGGGGGCCGCTCGCTGCCGGCGCTCGGCGAGGCGGAAGAGGAGGCGGCTCCTTCCCCGGGCGGGGACACGGTACGGGAACGGGGCTGGGGAATGGGA
>VZTT01056171.1:0-18758 GCA_013400855.1 Buphagus erythrorhynchus
TGCATTATTTTAACTGATCTTAGAAAACATTTCAAAATTTGAGTTTGCTTCAAATACATTTATTAGACAGAGTGCTCTGTCTCCAGAGCAGGGTAAAACCAACTGCCTTAGGGCTGGTAGGTAGAAATCTGTTGACTTTAATTACAACACAAAGAAGAGTTTACCACCTTAAAGAAAGAAACAGGCACATTTTATTTAAAGAAACAAACATTACAGAAACAAATGTTAGAAACATTACAAGTTCTGAGCAGTTTCTGGATCCTGCTGAGGCATGGATTGGGAAAGCACCTTTGCACAGTCTGAAATGGCTTGGCTTTGCACACCTGACCTTCCTAACTCAGCTTCTGCTCTGGTTTTCTATCCCTGCCCCTATCAGGCTCTGCCACTGCCACAGATGTTGAAAATGCAGCTTTAACATATTGCTGGTGTTCAGCTTTCTCTCTCCCTCTCACACCCATTTCCTTGAGTGTCTTATTCTCAAGGCAGTAGGCATGGTAGGGAAGGCATTATTTTGCCTCTCTAAAACCACAGTGCAGATTTTGCACATAGTTTACCCTCCCCAGGAGGATGAATCTGCATTTAGCACCCAATATCACTGGTAACAAGGCACACAGGGTGTACCACAGCTACACAGCACTGCTCAGGGCTGTGCTGCCAGGGAACAGGCCCATGAGCAGGAACTTGTAAAAGACTGAGAGGGGATTCAATATTGCTCTCAAAAACTGATAATAAAACACTTTCTATCAGACTATTTGGAGCCAGGCACTCTTCTTGCCAGTGCTCTTCGAGCATGGCAGCCAATTCCTCAACACAGAGGAATTTCTTCCATGAATGCTTTCAGAACACAGACACTGAGAAAGCACCACTTCATTTAGCTCTGCTTGAAGGCAAAAGCTGACAATCTGTTGTTTGTGGATGGATCTAAAGGCTTGGATTTTTTGGATGCATTTGTGTCCTCGGATTTCTGCTCCTGGCTCTTTTTCACTTCTTCTTCCTCAGCTGTGGAACGCTTCCGCTTTTTGTCTTCTGCTAAGTCACTGACTCTTCCTCCTCTTGCTTTCTCAGTCCACACCTTTGAAGGAGAACAGAAAATTACAAATCAGGCCACAAAACTCACCACCTTGTTTTATACACATTATTACTCTGATTTTAAGGTCCTGAAATAATTCCTATGAAATGAATAGGGATTAAGTGAGGAACTATTTCCTCCCTTTCCTTTCTTCTAACAACATCCTCCTTCAAAACTGGGCTTCTTTTGAAACTGTATCTGAAATTGAAGCTCTTAATTGTCTTTCTGGAGAAATGAGAAACCCAAAAGACCCAACAATTTAAATTAGAACAAATTTAATCCCCAGTGAATTAAGCCTGGCTATGTGACTTTAAACTCATTCCTTTTGTTATTTGTTCATTGATTACATTCCTCTCACAAGCCTCACTTTGGAAAAGCTGCTTTCTGATATTGCTTGTAGTCAGTTCATATTTTCATAAATTATATGTCATAGATCATGGCACAATTCAAAATTGAAATCCATAAAGATGGACTAGAGTGTAATTTCAAGAAAAAATTCCTAACTGAAAAGAGGGAATTCACTGGAGGGAAAAAAATTACCAAACCCACAGAATTAGAGAATGTTTTTTTACCATCCTTTCCTCTGATGTTAGCATCCTAAATCGACTCATGCCTTCTTTTATTACTTCTGCTTCATTCAGATCAGGATTATCTGTCAAAATGTTTGCTCTGTTCTCCTCTAGCCACATCTGGAAACCTGTCTTGGGTCTAAAGCAAGCATACAAAAATGGTCTGGTTAAGAAGATTATAGGAAAATCATATCCTCCCAAAGCAACATTTCTGAGCAGCACCTAACTGGGTTTTTTTGTTCTCAGAAGAGCCCTGAGGGCAGCAGCCTCCTCTCTCCCACTGCAGGATGCTCAGAGAACATGCTGACAAGGCAAGACTAAGTCAAGCATCTTTATTAAAATTGTGATATATATATGGAAATTAACATTCCAGTTTTAGAATGACAAAGCATAATGGTTCTCTTCCTTTCTGACAGGGTCCCATCAACCTAAAAATAGAGCACATTCATTGGCACAACTCAGCTCATCCTTCTCACAGCTCTCCTTGCCACTTGTTGTAGACCATCATCTGTAAAGTTTAAAGAAAAGAATGCCAGTCCAAATGAGTAATAATTACCTGCATCTTCCTCAGCTAAATGAAGCCTAAATGAAACATGATTGTAATAATGCAGGTTTCATGAGGATTGGGATTGTTAGGAAATACATCTGCTTCCCAGGAACAAGACAGATTAGAGCCTTAGCTAGGAAAAGATGAGCTCCTCAGGTGATTGAAGGTTTTGTTGATCTTCTCTTTACAAAAAAACACCAAAATAAAGCTTTTACTCTTTCACATAAGACCCTTAGCTTTGAGACTTCGAGATTTTCTAGAGCTGTTGAAACTTTCAGTATTTCCTATACTTGGAACTGACAGAGCAGCATGGTTTCATTTATCAAAGGTCATTACAAGCAGTATCAAGTCAAAAATTATTGCTTAGAGCCCCAAAATTATATTTTGAACTTCTCATTTATTATTCCTTCCCACATTTTTCAAGTGGGTTCATGAATGTGACAGCTTGTGAGCTAAACTTTAATCTTCATGTTATATTTCTTTAGCCAGTCCAACAGATTCAGAAATAAAATAGATTTTGGGCTTGCATTTCTATCAAAATTGGAATATGGCACTGAGATGTAAGTGTCTCTCACCTTCTGTTTTCAGTGTTTTCCTGTGCAGTGACTTTGGTTTCCTGGGACTCGTTTTCTGCTTTTTCTTCTCTTTCTTCCACTATTTTTTCACCAGGATTAGTTGCAGGTGTGCGAGGCTGGAAGAAGGAGGCTGCTAAAGCCTACAGAAATCGAGAATAAAAAAGAAAAAGTAAAAACACCTTACTCTCAGGCACCATGTACCTTGTAGCCTAACAAACCCCAAGCCTTTCCTAAAGACATAATAATCACTTGCATTAATAGAGTATCTAGTCCATCCAATTTCAGCACAGCAGATGTTTACACTATTTAAAATAAAAGTACAAGGCTCTGTACAGAAGGTAATTTTTACAATTGATTTTTTTTCCTGCTGTTTTATATGTAGTCATAGTTTTTGCACTATGCTTAAATGAATTCTGCCACCCAAGCTGCTTTACTCACAGGGTTTCGTACTTGATAAAAGCTGGTAAAATTCCATTTTTTATTCTTTCTTCAATGAAATGATGCAAGAAAGACTATAAACATTACCTGCTTGGTCTTGGGTCTGGGAGTCAGAGGCTTTATAACTGGAGGGTTCTGCTTGTTTACAGCTCGACTGCCAGACAAAGATGTTTTCTTTGAGTATCTGGTCATATTGTCTAAAACATTTGCTGAGGGGACCACTGGGTCCTTTTTCCTGGATGACACCTAACAAAACAAATAAATAGGTGTTTTATTTATTTTCTGTCATGTTCCCCTCCAAGGCACCTGTTATATTGGAAACTCCAGATAGAATCTGTTGTGATTTTCAGAGCATCACCATCGACCCAGCTGCAAAATTCTTACCTTAAATGGATTCACTCGTCCTCGGCTGCTGGATGCAACCAGAGCTATTTCAGAGGAGAGAAAAGAGAATGTAAAAATGTGTGCACTCACACATATATCCAAATTTTTGAGGCAGTGTGCACATTTTATGTGAGCAGAAAGACTTTAATAACCCCATGAAGGTTATACTGTACGTGCTCAGCTATTCTTAGTTATCAGAAATGCCACACAGGACCAACAGCTTAAAATACAAACCCAGAGGAAGACCCAGTACTTCCTCCACTCCCAAATCCGTTTCCACTCCTATTATTCTTGCTCAAGGGTTGGCAGGTTGCTGGAGGTCACATTCTGCCCCTGCCTGCCCACACTCACAGTTCAACCTTAGGATTTCTCACTCTGCCTTGCAAGTAATAAATGTGCCTGTGATTAGTGAAACAAATCCATTGATCACTGCTCTCATTTCTCCCTTGTCCCAAAGAATGCCTTCATGGCAGAGCCAGGCAGGCACTGATTCAGCATTTAGCACAGCTAAGGCAATCAGAACAGTGTTATAGAACATCATTAGGTAGTGAAGACAGGAATAGGGAAGCTCTTAAAAACATGAGAACAACAACCAGTGTGACCAAGCCAGATTGGACAGAGCTTGGAGCAACCTGGGATCGTGGAAGGTGTCCCTGTCCTTGGCAGGAGGTTGGAATGAGATGAGCTTTAAAGCCCCTTCCAATCAAAGCCATCCTATAATTCTGTCAATTTACCACTTGACAACACTGTTATGCACTAAATTTAAATAGAAATGGATAAACAAAGGATATAAAACAGGAGCAGATATTGTGAAGAATGACAAAGGTGTCATCCTTTTATCCTGGAATAAATGATTTACTCACCAGGCTTTGGAGTAGTCACCTCTGCTGAAGTGATGCCTTTGGAGACACGATTTGGCTCTCCTGAAAAAAGATAGGAGTACATATTTAAATGCAATAAAATATTGTAGCATAAATTCTTTTAAAAAATCAAACCAAACAGACAAGCAAGGAAGGATGGGGCTTGAGCAATCTGTCTAGTGGAAGGTGTCCCTGCCCTTGGCAGCAGGGCTGCAACTGGATGATCTTTAAGGTCCCTTTCAACCCAAACCATTCTGTGACTCCATGATTACAGTAAAATTATCCATATTTTAAAGCATGGCTTTTCATTTTCAGACAGTACAAACACTTTCACAAAACCATCTGTCACCTCTACCTAGATTTAGAGTTGTAAATTTATTTCTTAAAGCTTAAGTTTATTCCTCAAAGTGTGCCCAGCACAATACTCATCTATCAATTCACCTCCTGCAAGACTGGAGCTGAAACCAGTCTTGGTTTACTTCTTGGTTTACCACCACTTTCTTGGTTTACTTCTAATCAAGTAATTGATTAGAAGGTGAGACAGTCCTTCAGGAATAAAATCAGGCAACAGGAAAAAGTCCCCCTGGGCCCCTCTAATGGATATTGAGCACAAGTCACACACAGCTGTGGCACAGCAGATGACACACAGTAAACTTGTCTCTCTGCAGTGACTGCAGGCACAGGCTGGAATATGGAGCCACTTCATTCCTTATTAAGTCTGCAAGAGTTATCTGGATAACTCCCAGTCTATTCAGAAAACATGTTTTTCTTACTCTCTTTGTGTACTTCTGGGGTTTCTTCTGCTTCCTCACAGGCATCAGTTTCTTCAGCATCTTCCACTTCCTGGTCCTGCTGAACATTCCTGCCTGGCAGCCGGCCCCACTCCGTGGCAGAGCTGCTGTAACTAAAAGGAAGGAATTCAGCAGAAAAGAAGTGGTCACCAACTTCAGAAGGAAAACTGAAACAACAGATAGCAAGCTCACTTACCTGATTTAGGCAATAAGAACAATAACATCTGGCATTCATGTGCATTATACCTTGATTAAACTGTGATGATTAAAGATTCATTAACGACTCCATAACTTTATTGCCAGAACAGTTTGCAACAAATATAAATGCAAATATTAAAGACCTTCTGTAATCTCCATGTAAACACATAGACCTCCAGTACCATCAGATTACTTTTCTGCATCCATGAATATACAGGTGGTAATATGGATATATAATTTCATACCGAAGGCATCAAGTTTTAACATTTAATCTGATTATTCTCTAAATTCCCAGTATAGTAGGATGTACAATTCTTGTATTTTCCTCCTAAAATCTGCCAATTACCAAAATCTGTATAATTATACATAGACAAAAGGCCCATTTCTTTCAACCAAAACAGTCAGAATTAAGATTACTGTGGCACTCAGAACAACATAATGTTTGTGATGGATTTTAACCCTCAGAGTGGTAGAAGTTGCAGACATGGGATTACAGCTTCTGCACACGATCCAGAAGAACAAGCCAGAATATTTAGAAATTAGTTTTGACTGTATAATTTAACACAGAAGAATAAGGGAAAGGCTACAGATAAGTTCAGGGACTTATCACTTCCTTTTGCTTAAATAAGTCCCAAACTTTGTACATAAAATTGCTATAGGAAGACATTGCTTCCAAAAATATGACATAAATGAATATAAATATATATTATTATTATTATAAATGTAAATATGTTAAAAAATAACCCCACAACAATTTTTAAAAACCCTCCAAAACACACACACATAACTTTTGCCTCATGATGTTATACAAAGCAGATGCAGGTAGGAGGAAAGCACAAAGAAAAAAGGAATGCAAAGCCAACCTGTAGTATGTTCCATAGCTTTGAAGAGCTGGGATTAGTTAGGAGGGAATAAGACTAAATAAAATCAATTGAGATGGGATATTGAAAAAAAGGGATGGGTGGTGTGGGATGAATCAAGACTGAGAGACTGAGACAAAGAGGAAAAAAAATAGGTAGGAATCAAATAACCAAAGGCAGGGAAAGGTGGGAAGAGAAAATTCCAGTCAGAGCAACTTAGTATTGAGCCTGCTTTGGCTCTGAGGCTGCTGGACACAGGCACACAGGAAGTGAGGAGTGGAGATATTTCCCTCTGTGCTGCTATCCTGGGACTGATGAGCCCTCACAAGACACCAGCAAGGATGTGCCATTCCACAAGTATCATTTACAAGCAGAGCAACTCGAACTGTCACTTCACCCACAAATACCCTGCAAACTGCTGGCAGAGAAGTGCATCAAAACATTAACAGAGCAGTAAAAACCATCCCAGCTTTTTAACCACGGAAATTCGCGTTACCCAGCGCTCGAGCGCTTTCGGAAATCCTCTTCCTCCTCCTCCTCCTCCTCATCTTGCTGTGCTGCTGCCAGCTCTGAGGCTTTTTGCACAGCCATGTCGCTGAGGCGCTGGGCTAAGTTCAGCCTGTGGGAGCGGGAGGCGTATTTGATGGCCAAATTCACCACGCTGTGGGTCATGAGGTCGGCGAGTTCCACGCAGCGGAACTCGCGCTCCAGCTTACAGGAAAGCTGCAAGAGAAGAAGCCTGGGGTGTCACACACCTCAATTCCACAGCTCCCTCGAGACTCCAGGGGTAGAATATTGTGGTCTTGGTGGAGTGAATGAATAAAGACAAGCCACTAACAATCATGAGGTATAGATGAAAGAAAAAGCTTTTTTATTTCCTTCTTCCCCCACCCTTCACACTGATAAACAAGATTATCTGCAGCCCACCTTTTATCAGAATCTGAACTAGCTGGATTGCCAATCACTAGCCAGACCCCTGATAAGAGGAATCACACCAACATTTACATCAGATGCCACCTACAAATAAATTACAGAATTGTAAAATGGCTTGGGTTGAAAGGGACCTTACAGCTCATCTCATTCCAACCCCCTGCCATGGGCAGGGACACTTCCACTAGACCAGGTTGCTCCAAGCCCTGTCCAACCTGGCCCCTAGCACCTCCAGTCTCAGGGATAAATCTCAGGGATTCTTTCTATTATGTATTTGTACTTACAGCAAACAGTTTCATTAGCAGTTCCTGCTGTTCTTTCACTGCCTGATTTTTAGCATTTTCATCAAATTCATAGCCATTTTTTGACAAATAATCCACGTGGCTGTGAAATACAACAGAACGCCAGTACTGTTCCTGAAAAAAAGGGAGAAGGATGAGTGCTGGAATTCAGAAGGGAAAAAAAGTCCATAACATAATGCCTAATAATTTACAATGTATTTTATCCACTTAAATGTTCCTTTCCTCTGATAATGAGGGTGAGGGGTAGACAATTCTCCTTCAAGTCAATATCTACCAAGGAAAAGATGAATAACAACCACACTTGTACAAACAGATCCAAACTGTTGCCATGTATGTTGAATTCCATTTATATTACAGGCTTGCAGCAGGATGAAACCAAGCAGTGTTCACCAATATACTATCAGGATAGACAATTCTAGAACATGTTATTTTATCTGCTGTCCCACAGCAAAGTGGAAGTATTCCAGAATAACTCAATAAACTTAGGAGTTTACCTGAGAGACACATAAACAGAAACTATAATGCAAGTATGGCTATTAGACCAGGCTAGCCTTGTTCAAAATAATTGTAAACTTATTCAAAACCAGTATGTTTTCATCACATGTATTAGAATAATTTTCCTTTACCTACACGTATTCCCTCAAGCCAAATTAACAGTTCCTGGCATTCTCATCCCGTTATTCTGGGTAGAGGGAGGAATGGCAAACATACTGTCAGATAAAGAACAAAACACTTAACCAAATGAAGGAGAATTCATTAAAAATGACAGTGTATTTACTATTGAAACTTTTTATCTACACTTCTATCAAAGAGAATAAATTTCAAGTAACATTAAACTGTTCAAAGGCCGAGGTTAGAATTCTATGTTCATTTCTCTTCTGTACATTTTCTGTTCATTTCTCTTTTGAGCATCACAAGCTTGAAATACTCAAACCAATAAAAACTGGAGAATAAATACAGTTATTTTTCTACAAGTTGCCCACAGGCACATCTTGCTTCTACCAGCCTCTAAATAAGACGAGCCAGAAGACCTGTGTTTTCAGTGATTATGAATCTTGATACTTAGAACATCTATCAAAATTTTTGTTATGTCTAAGACAGTAAAATCTAGACATTTTCAAGGGTATCTTGACTGGGATCCCCAAATCTGGTATCACAACCCACTAAACATACAAGAGTGAAAAAGACTTCACTGGTCAGAAACAGATCATGTGTAAATACAGCTTTGCATCAGCTCTGCCCATTTTATTTTGTGTTCCCTTAGAAGTAGCTGTGAACCAAACCAGGAAAGCTCCACAAAACACTGAACCCAAATAACCCTCTTGGCCATGTGTTTTACTTAGAGTTTGCCCTGTCCTCTTTCACAGCAGGGGTGATTAATAGGGGTCTTGTATAATCCACACTCCAGGGACATCTGAGTCTCCCAGCTGTGGACTCCACACCATTCCATACCTCCATCTGTCCCTTCTCTGTTGCAACTTGGCAATAAGGAAGTTTAAAAGGCAGGATGGCTACAGCAGGTCGTGGCAGGGTGGGAGGGAAGCGGGCTCCTTTACAAGGAATACACCTGTGCACAGGAAACAGAACACACCCACACTCACCACATGTGCCACATCTCAACCAGGGCTCCTAAGCAGCAAGATACTTTAAGGGGATTTGTCCTTTGGAAAGTAGCAATTAAATGACTGGCTTAAATACAGCAATGTGTAAGATTGCATGATAAAGGGTTTTCTTTACATGGCAAGCAAGAAAACGTTTCAAAACCAGCAAGGCACACGCTGCTCTTGTTCACACTTTAAACTCCAAATGTGACACTTTGATCTTGATCTTACATAATGTTTGATTTAACAGCAGTTACAAAGATTAAATGCAATATATTAAAATCAGAAACCACTGAACAACTGGAGGCACAGACTTATTGTTTCATTATATTTAAAGGAGCAATTTCTGGTAACAATCACTTAAGCAAACCATTGACTGGGGAAGAGCTGTGTTTCCTGCAGCACCAATGCAGCACTGACAAAAACATCTGGGTTTGTAAGCTGCTGTTTCAGAAACTTGAAAAAAAAGAACAGGAAGCATCAGTGTTCTGGCTATCTCTTAATTAAGGCATATGGTGTTTGTACAACAACCCTCCCCCCTCCTTATCTTCTTTATGCTGCTGGCTTTGAGTAAGATGTTCTTTGCAATTCAGGGAGCAGCACTCTCTTTTCTGGAGTAGAAGGAAAAATTCAGGGTGAGAGACTCACAGTTGACCATCTTATCAATGTGATGTGACCTGCATATTTTTGGTGAATTTTCTGGAGGCCAGCAAAATGATTTGGAGGGACAAACAGGTAGGGAAGTGACATTTAAACAGAAGTATCAAACTATTTCCCTTATTCCAAAAAAGCAGAGTATTATGAAGAATGCCACATAAGTTTAAATAAAATGTGGTCTCTGCAATTGTTCATAATTAGTAAAGTAAAGAGAGTCTAAATTTCAGTAAAATATGTGAGCTGATGGATTCTGCTCCGGTAGGAAAGGACACAGACCACTGAATAAAAAAGGCTACAAATAAAGCTTAGCAACAAAATGTCCAGCATGTATGTCACACTAAAGAGAAATAGTTATTTAGACACACCAGTGTAACATTTTATAAAGAAATGGTTAGTTTTCAGCTAAATACTTGAGCAATTTCACATCCTAGATGGCTCTTCAAGGCCACAATTTAAATATTACTATAATAATAGCTCTAATTTATCTCTGTCTGATGATGTAAATCACTCATAGGATTGGATTCTTTCTGAAGTCAAAAAACGGGAAAACGGGGGGGGAAAAGATACCAGGAACCCCAAAACTTGGAAAAAAAAGAAAAAAACCCAAATCCACTAAAAGCAGAAGTAGATTTCTAAGAGCCACTGTAACTTTAAAAAGTTTCTCTAGCAAAATGCAGTTTTATGAATGTGTCAATAAAGTGCACACACACCTCTGAGCCAATTAATCAGTTACAAATCATAAAACTCTAATGAGTGACTCAAAACCAATTTAATTATGAATTCTCCATGCAGAATTCTATTTGGGGAGTTACCATTTGCTGTGCCTATTTACCAGGCCCCTGTCTCAGCACCAGCTGAAGTTTGCAGTTTCTCCCTGTAAAAAGGGATTGAAAAGGGATTCTCTAGTATTGAAAACCAAGACAAACCAAGTGTTTCCTTGTGAATTATCTGACCTGAGCTGCTGGGGATTTTCATGGATGCCAACGACCCAGTAATGATCATATTTCCCTTTGCAGTGTTCTCTGGTGTTGCACACTGGAATCCAAGTGTTCCCAAGTCCCCGGTTCAGCATCCGCACGATTCCCTCGGAATCCACGTAACAAGGGGTACCTGTTGGTTGTAAATGAGAGCATTTTACAAATTACAGCAAATTACAACCCAGCAAGATGGGATTGGTGGCTACAGCTGGGAAATGATGGTCTACACATTCCAGATACAACATCCTCTCTCCCCAACACAGCACAAATTAAGTTTGGAAAAGGCAGTTTCCTTGGAAAGATGCGCCACCTTCTGTCAGCCAACACCACTGCTGGTCAACTGACAAGTTCAAAATTAAAACATTTTATGGACAAATCGAATTTATACTGCTTGGGTAGATTCCCAAAGGAAATCAGCTATTACACAATTATTTTTTATGTTTATTATAAAAGGTCCTCCCAGGCTACCAACTTTAGGGGGTTGAGGTGATCTTATGGTGCATTAACACAGTTTATTTCTTTTGGCTGAGCAGGAAAACCAATCAGGAGAACAAGTTCTGATAACATTTGAATGGGAAAACATTACAGATTTCTGATAAATATACTGAAAGAATAGAAAAACAGAATTTTGTTTATTGTTGAGGAGACTGGAAGAAAAAGTCCAAGTCCCAAGATCTACATTATTGAAAGGAAATTAATTAGCCAAACTTCTCCACAGAATAACAGGATGGTTTGGAAGGGATGTTAAAAATCATCTCATTCCACCCCCTGCCATGGGCAGGGACACCTTCCACTATTCCAGGTTGCTACAAGCTCCTTCCAAACTGACCTTGGACACCTCCAGAGATCCATGGCAGCCACAGCTGGGCACCCTGTGCCAGGGCCTCCCCACCCTCACTGGGAACAATTCCTTCCAATATCCCATCTAACCCTGCCCTCTGGCAGTGGAAGCCATTTCCCCTTGTCTCATCAAAGTCTCTCTCCAGTTTTCCTGTAACCCACCTCAGCAGTGCCAATATTTCTCAACATCTCTCATGCAGGTGTTTCATACCTTCTGCAGAGAATCCAACCCACACCAAATAGGATTTCATTGTAAGAGAAAGTGGGTCTCCATGCAAAATTTGTCTTTTCTTCATTCCTAGCTCCATCAGCTGTACCCCGAGGCACTGGTCCCCATCAAACCCAGTACCTAGGAAGAAGTTGTTCAATGATTGTGTTAGAAAACAGAAGAATTGGCTAAATTATTTTGAATCAAAAATTAATTCTATTGCAGTGTTACCCATAGATACCACTGTCAGACACACGACTATTTGATATTTTGGACACACAAGATGTGCATAACAACAACTTCCTTAATTTCCTGTAGTAATTCCTTCTGGCACATCTGAAACCCAAATTCAGTATATTAATTTCACTGTCACAAAATTCTCCCCTTCCCTACAGTTTAATCTTAGCATCCCAATATCAAACACAGGCTCTGCTGTCAGAAGTCACAAGTCCATGGGTTATGATGGATGTGCTTGTAAAAGCATCACCCAGAAGAGGAAAAGGAGAAACACCATGAAGAAAACACTCTCTGGTGATCACAAACAAATTAACCAGTGTGTGAAGCCAGTGAGAGGTGAGGATTGAAAACAACCCCAGTTCAAAAAAAGACAAAAGGGAGAAAACTACCTCTGTGATAAACAACCATCAGCTGCTCTCCATGTCCTGCCATGGACACCACAGGGCCTGGGAGACTGAAGATCTCTCTCTGAACTCCCCCAACTGTGAACACACGCACCAGCAGGGCAGTGGTGGCACAGGCAGCCCAGCCCTGACCTAGACAGATGGCCTCAATCTCTTCATCCTTTGGCATATCCACAGTCCACTCCTTGTTGGCATCCCAGGAGCCAAAATGGATGCAGTGGAGCTTGCTAAGGCAGAGACAAAGAACCAACAAACATCTCCACATGAAGTAAATACAATATCTGAAAACACACCAGTATATTAAATTTTTGTCAGAGATCTCTGATGGAACTACAGATTTCAGATGGGAGATGTAGGTCTCAGATGGAACTACAGAAAATTTCAAGCAGTGATTTACAAAGGTGTTGTTCTTATTCAAAAACTGAAGAGCCAGCTTGACCTCCAGCACTGTAGATTTAAAACCTCTAAAGCCTGAAGCAGAGACAGTTGAAAGGTCTGAGGGGAGATTTTTTAGATGGAAGCAAATGTAGGAGGTAAATGTCCTCCTTGGTACCCTGAATATCAGCCCTCATTAGAAGTCAGTCATGCTATGCTATCTTTCAAAGTGAAAAAATGCTAGGAACTTCAGCTCTTAATAACTGAAAACTGCCTATGACCAACCCACAGACATCATGCCTTTTGAGAGGTTACCCATTTCCATTGAGAAAAAACAGACACTTTCAAAATCAGACAACCAAAATGTAACAAACAATACTTTTAAAGGGTGCTTTTCAACCTACTATAAGGCTGTATGTGTGAAAATAAGAAGAAAGCTCTTTCTTCGAGATATTTCCACAGAAACCAACAATAAAATACTGTTGAAATTGTTCTTAAATGCAAGAACAGAGTTTAGCTGGCCCAGCTGCTTAAATTTTTCTATGGTTTTCATAAATTTGTGTTCTTCACACTTGAAATTCTTATGGGTATCTCCAAACATCTCCTTAGCAACAGTGTGAAAAGAAATAGCTGAACCCTTATGATAGATCTTTGATCTGAGTAGACTGAAAAACAATTGTTCATGTTTACAATTCCCTTTCAGCCTGCAATGTGTGAAATTTACAGTATATATACATTTGAAAAAGGAATTAAGAAGAAATTCTCAAGAAATAAATGAGACTTTTCAATACTCTTGAAGTCTTCAAGTAGGTGGAAGCTAAAATCCTCCTTGAAAGTGGTCCCATAAATAAAAAGCATGATCAAAATCCAAAAAGCTCAAAATTGATAGAAGCTGATAATTAAAGCCGAAATATTTGAAACAAATTAAAAGCAGCTCCCTACTATGGGTTTTGCAGAGCAAGGCCATGACTTACCTTGGGAGTTCCTCTGTACTCTCACAGGCCAGCAGAATGGCTTCAGTGGAGAGGTCAGCCATGGTGTGGTTCAGGGAGTTGGGGAGGTGTGTGGCGTGGTGCACAGAGGTGTCGTGGAATTCAATGTCTATGGCGTTGTCCTGCTCGTCGTTGTAGCAGCGAATGATTCCAACTGAATTCCACACCTGGCAAAAGAAACCACACACACCTTAAAACCATCAAACTAAATGCTCTAAATCTGTCAGATATACTGCCCTAAACCAGCTTGCTGTAAATAATTTCTCTGAAACCAGAGCTGGAGAAAAATTGAAGACGTGTGTAATCAGGACTTGTGGTTCCCAAAACAGCTGGATTAGGCAAAAAGTAGTTTCACTCTCACTGCTTAGCCATCTTTCCCCTTACCAAATTAAGTGTAAAGAACTTGCAGACAGAAAGAAATAGTGAATGATTAACATACAAGTCTTAACAGCACAAAAATATCTGCAGTTCTGACTTTAAAGGAATTTTTAAATGGATTTGCTAGAATTGAGTAGCACGAGTACAAACTGCATAGCTTGATTTTGTCTTAAAGCAAACTATTTATTTCTAAAGCAACTGAAATGTAAACCAAAACATTATGGAGTCCTTGCATGAATACAAAGCTACTTTCCATTATTTAGCTTCACACGGCAAAGTAGTAATAAAATAATAAATCTTGGATTAGATTAAAACACGACATGAAATGGACAATATTAAACATAAAAGAAGTATCTAAATCTAAATAATCACATAGATTTACCATGAAACGATGCATAAGATGCACAGGAGTGGAGCCAGACTGGAAGGGCTTTTGCCTGGGGGTTGGCATTGGCCCATCATAGAAAGGCTGTTGTGTAGATGATGGTGGCAAAGCTGAAAAGCCACCAGTCTGATCATCACCATCATCCTCCTTTTCAAGAAGACCAGATCTAGCTTTTATCAACCCAATATCTAGAAGTTAAAAAAAAAAATCTTACACACAGTGTTATGACAGAATATAGGTTTAAAAAATTTTAAACAGTCAAGATTTATCTGGAATAACAAAGCAGAATATATCTGAGTAGAGGATGCTAAATGATCATCCCAGCAAAAGAGCTCTGGAAAATAAAATTAATTGTGTACCTAGTGAGTTTTCATCATCATCATCAATTATTGCCCGTCTCATATGGCCTGGGGGTTGTACAAGGTCATCAGCATCATCCTCATGATCTCCAGTTTTTGGGGAAGAAGGTGGTTCAATCGTGTCCCCATTTAAAAAATCATCATCATCTCCATCAAATAGATCATTGTAGTCTTTGTCCACTGCACTGGCAACCTACAACCAGATCAGCCATCAGCACAAAACTTCCTTTGGACATGGAACTCAAGAAATAAATTAACACACAGGAGGGAACTTGCAAAGCACAAAACAGTGTTCCATATAACTTATGATCTAAATGATATTAATTCAAGAAGTCATTGGTACTGAGCACCTTGTCATTTGGCTTCTCTACATCACCAATATTTTCCAACAGCCCCAGATTTCCTTCATTGTCTGTGTAAGCAATTTGCTTATATTTAGGGTGCCATGCCAGTCCACAAATTGAGTATTTTTTCTCATGCTTCATCCTAAAAAGAACATGAAAATAATGGATTTTAGTAAGCTCCTCAGGGCAGAACCTTCCCCTCCAAGAGTTATTGCAAAAAGTGGTAAATTTTATTAGTACAAGAAAGTGATATTACACATAATAAGATAATTAATAGGTCACCTTCAGAGTAAACAGCTGCTATAAAAATAGAGCAAGTCTTCCTTTTCTATGAAGAAAATGATTCAAGGTTTAAAAATCAATCAGAATCATATTCTTAAAACAACAACTTCCTGATACACATTCAGAAGGCAAAGGAACTCTTCAGCACTCATTTATTCCAGAACCATCCAGCTACAGAAAGAAAAGTATTTATTTCTATTGAATAAACTGATAAATTAATCCTCTATCTTTTCCACCCTTTATCCTTACAAAAATCATCCCATTAATTATTTATATAATCTGTCTATAATTCTTAACATAGAGATTGCAGTTACAATCATGTTTCTTACACAGAATATTCAGACAATTCTCTTCTTCTCTACCTCATTTAATAATATCTTTGATTTTAATTGGGGGGATATTTAGTGGGTTTTAAGAGATTTAATTAACCAAATTGCAATTTGCAATTTTTGGCCTACAGGTGAGGATAGGTGACTGACTGACCTGTGTTTCCCTCTCCCTATAGAAGACATGTTACTGGTGTCTGGGATGTGAGGAAAATTTGTTTCCATTAAAATCATTTTTTAATCAATCATCAGTTTCAAAAATAATAAAAGATATAGACAGAAAGAGAGATTCTGGGATGTGAACAAAATCCACATTCAAGTCCCTTGCCTAAGGCGCCTGACAGGTTAAACCAGAAAACCCTGTCAATCTTATCAGGGTTTCTCAAGAGGCAGAATTCTACATTTGCACAAAGAAGTTTTACAGAAAAGACCATAAAATTCTATTTTGAGAAAAAGAGATGAACTTGGGGGTTTATGGAACAGCACTGAATACCTCTCTATGCACTGCTGGGTTGCCACATTCCACACCACTATATTCCCATTCACACTTCCAGCTGCCAGGAACTGCCCACAAGGAGACCAGGCCACAACATTCAAGGGCTAAGGAAAAAATAAAACAAATAATAATCAAAAGTGATCAATGCATGCACACCATTCCTATTCTGGAGCTTAAAACAGACAGATATTCTGGAATAAAAAAAATTAATAATCATCTCTAGCAGACCATATCCAGCCTCCTGTATATGGGCTGGGGTTAAGTAGTTCTTTTCCTTTGAAAACTATTATAAAAATGGTTGCTTTAAAAAAACACTCTTTAAGAGAGCACACTTATTTTTGTTTCAGACTATGCATCTTCTGTCATTAAACAGTGCCATGAGGTGAATCAAAATCCAATTCTAGACATGCAGAAAAAAGCAGAGTGTATTTTGCAATCTCAGCACTAAACATAGTTTTATTTATTTTGAACTTAATACAGTCCCATATATTAAAATCCAAGGCTGTGTGTTCTGCATCTTAATAACACTAGAAGGTGGTTCTCTTCAACCCAAAGATTTCCAAGAACATAGTGAGGTCAAAAGAAAGAAGGTGGCACAGTCAGGTCTACTAAATTTCAGCTCAATAAAATATAAAGTGAACAACTGACATCTCTGCTCCCTATAGAAATAATACTCCTGACAATTTCTCTAAAAAGCTCTGTATTTAGAGCAATTTGTGAAAACAGATGTTCTTCAGCTGCAGTGGGGGAATCACTGGGAGACTTTAGAGACCTGGTGGGTTACTATGGATGAAAGAGGGGAATCAGAGCCACAGGAAGGTGTTTGACACCACTCAGTGTCTCTGCTCTGTTTTCCAACAGAAAGTAACAGGATCAGAAATTAAACAGAAAATCTGAACAATCATTACCAAGAAAGGAGCCAGGGAAGGGAGAGGTACTGTGTAGAAGACAATTTCTAGCAGAATAACATTTAAATTACAGAGTATTTAACAAGCCCCTGGTCTCTGCACCTACCTCTGTGATGGAGGCATCTGAGAGATCGAATTGACTATCCCAGGTTTCTCTTCTGAACAGTTCAACAACTTTATCTACAGGAACTGCCAGAAGCTGCTCAAAGGAAAAATATTACACAATTTAGAACAAGCTACCTGTCAAACAGAACACTCAAACAGCACAGTTCCTTCATTTAGAAGCCTCACAGATGTGACTGCCTCAGGATTTAACAGCTCTCTAACATCCCAGTCATGCCAACTGAGAGAGGAAGCTGAAGTAATTTAAATTACAAGGTTCTTTAATGCTTTCCACATGCAACAGAGCAAAACATGCCTGTTTTTACTGTAATCTTCATTTCCTTCTGGCAGAAAACTGCACCATAAGGTTATAAGTTCTTATTTATCAAAACATGACACACACACACACACACATAGTTTTCAATGCCCTGAGTACAAGGCTTAGGTGATTCTNGTGATGCTGTACCCTCCCTCCCAAAACTCCTTTTGATCAGGTTACAGTTTCTCAATAAATCTGATTTGAATAGCTGATTCCTGAACCAGCTCATTTCATCTTCCATAAAACTACATAAATGTTACTGACTGGTTATTTCTTTAGGATTTGTTTTTGTTAGGATGCTAACAATTTGCTTTGTAAGAGAAGCAAGAGAACAGCTTACATTTCAAATATATGTGTGTGTGAAGAATTAGCCTAAAAATGGAAAATATTTGGTTTTATGCAATGTGGATATTGAAACAATTTGTACTGAGGGTGACATTCACTCTTCCATGGAAAATTGATACACAACACTGTCACAGCAGCCAGGGATTTTGAAGAATCATGGAATCACTGAGGTTGGAAAAGGGATGGGGACTCCACCACTGCCCTGGGTAGCTGTGCCAGGTCTGACAACCCTTTTGGTGAGGAAATCTTCCCTAATATCCAATCTAAACCTCCCCTGATGCAAACTGAGGCCATTTCCTCTTGTCCTGATGTTTGTGACCTGGGAGAAGGCACTGACCCCCACCTGGCTACACCCTCCTGCAACTTTGATCTTCAGGTGAAAAGAAAGGGAGCAATTTACTGAGGAAATATTTACTGACCAGGGCAAAATTTACTTAAAGCAGAGAAGGACAGGACTCCTTTGATGCTCTGTTGTGAACAATTTGATTACTTCCCTCGTGTACAATGTTCCTTCCTATTCAGCACACCAAGACTGTTTAATGCTGGTTAGGGCTGACAGCTGGACTCCTGCCAAACTCAGTCTGGAGTTTAAACAAGGAGCCATTTCCAGTTTTTTATGTTTCCTAAAAAGGAACTTCACCCCAAATATTTTCCTTACTGCCAGGAGGTGCAATTTGGGCTTGCCCAGGTTGAATTCCAC
>VZTT01056172.1:0-23185 GCA_013400855.1 Buphagus erythrorhynchus
CATTGTTTCTTTCATCTCTCAATCCTAGTCTTATGTACCAGCAGGCCCTCAGCTTGTTTGTAAAACAAATCTGTCATTCCTGCCACCCCTCACCTCTGTGCCCCAGCTGTGAGTGTCCCTTGAGAGCCTTGGGCAGGGCAGCCATGGCAGAGGTGACAGAGGTGTCCCCACAGAGGGACAGGGACAGGGCCTGGCTCCAGCTGCCCTTCCCTGCACAATCTGGCATGGCCTGCATGGAAGCAGTTGCTTCCTTTTCCCCTGGTTTGCCATGGTGGGAGTTTTTGCCCAAACAGGTAACTCAGATCTGCCTCACCTGGTGTTGCATCTGCACTTTTCCCACCATCTGCACTCTGGAATTTTGTCCTGTGCTGGGTTCTTTCCAAACCTTTCCCTTTCCTGGTTGCCACCTGTGCCTGTCTCAGGTGGGATCCTGGGGGAACTCCCTCCTTTGAGAGATTGAGACCATTTATTGAATTAAATCCTGACAGATCCAGTCCTCTCCTCATCCATCTCCATCAGTCTTACTCCCAGTCACCACACCCCAGTGTTAGAAATGACAATATAGTTATTGGCTTTTGCATTTATGTATTAGCTTTTGCAAGTTATTATTGATCACAATTTTGGTATGGTACAATTTATAATCCCTTTTAAACTACTTTTTAATATAGTATAATCTGTCAGCTTTTGTATGCACCATATAGCTTATATAAATAGTAATGTGATAAATATATCTTAAGCCTTCACCTCTTGAAATAAAGACTATATAATGTTAAATGTTTTGTGTAACTAACTCAGATAATAGTGTAAAATAACTATATTAATTCAATATATTTATAAACTATCTTACCTGAATGATAACAGTGACAAGAACCAAGACACCAAGAGAAAAATTTACTGACTCTCCAGTTATCAAGAAGTGTTAAAAAAACAAAACAGAGCCTCAAGAAAAAATGCAGGATAACATACAAACAAGTCAAAGGTTAAAACCAAACAAAAGAATTCCCAAAACATGTAAACTCACAAGAATGTTTGAATATGTATATCCTCATGAATATGCATTTACCCAATATAATGAAAAAATATATAAGAAGATGGTTTTAAGCTAATGATGTGCTTTTTGGCAGTTTGCCAAGCACCCCAGCACTAGGTATTGTCCCTTTTATCCCTTATTAAACTTCTGAACATTTTAAAAAGTGAACCTTAATTTCTTACCCCAGGGACCCCCAATCCTGCTCCCCACAAACCTCTGGATGGAATCCAACCCTTCCTTATCCATCTCCTTCCAGCTGAGGGAGAAGGATGTGTATGGAACAGGGGATTTGAAAATTATTTGTACAAAAGTCCTGAGGAGTTCCATGGCAGTAGGAGCTGCCTTAGGATGCCAGGATGGTGCAAGTCCAGGTGCTTGGTGAACTTCTGAACACGACTTCTGACATCCCTGTGTCAACAGCAGAACTTCCTGAAATTCAGCTCCATTCCATTAACAGCCCCTGGGTTGTACCAGCGCTGCTTTTTCCACATCCAGGCCATTCCCATCCCATTTCCATACTGGTGTGCCCAGTCCAACACCAGACTGAGCCATTCCCATCCCATTTCCATACTGGTGTGCCCAGTCCAACACCAGACTGAGCCAATCCCATCCCATTTCCATACTGGTGTGCCCAGTCCAACACCAGACTGAGCCATTCCCATCCCATTTCCATACACCAGACTGAGCCATTCCCATCCCATTTCCATACTGGTGTGCCCATTCCAACACCAGTCTGAGCCATTCCCATCCCATTTCCATACTGGTGTGCCCAGTCCAACACCAGACTGAGCCATTCCCATCCCATTTCCATACTGGTGTGCCCATTCCAACACCAGACTGAGCCATTCCCATCCCATTTCCATACTGGTGTGCCCAGTCCAACACCAGACTGAGCCAATCCCATCCCATTTCCATACTGGTGTGCCCAGTCCAACACCAGACTGAGCCATTCCCATCCCATTTCCATACACCAGACTGAGCCATTCCCATCCCATTTCCATACTGGTGTGCCCAGTCCAGCACCAGTCTGTGCCATTCCCATCCCATTTCCATACTGGTGTGCTCAGTCCAACACCAGACTGAGCCATCCCATCCCATTTCCATACTGGTGTGCCCATTCCAACACCAGACTGAGCCATTCCCATGCCATTTCCATACTGGTGTGCTCAGTCCAACACCAGACTGAGCCATTTCCATCCCATTTCCATACTGGTGTGCCCAGTCCAACACCAGATTTAGCCAATCCCATCCCATTTCCATACACCAGACTGAGCCAGTCTTTCTTCTAACACCCAACACTTCAGCCATCCTGCACAGGGTTTATTTAGAAACAAACAACAAGTTGAGATCCTGCAAACTCCGATTTATATCTTTATTTTGTACAAAAAATACATTTTAACAAGTAAATAGAAACCATTTCCATAAGTCCACCGTTGTCCAAAGTGTAAATGTACATTGTAAATTTGCCATTTTTAATATAGACATGTGCTCTATTTTGCCAGTTGTCTACAAGAAATTCAGCCAAAGTCTGATGAAACATAATAAATAATGATTAAGAAATGGAAAAGCTACACACCAAGAAATAGGAAATATAAACTTTGCAAAAATCATACGTAGTTATATTACAGCCACCTCTTCCCAAATCAAACACTCATTTTCTCCTTTATAAAGTACAACAGTAGTGCATTCCTATTATTGGCATAGAGATCTTCCATTGAAATATTGTCCATGGAAAGAATTCCACTGAACTATAACTAAAAGGGACACCAAGGGATTAACTCAGGACAGTAGCAGTGCAAAAGCCAACAATATCGGCTTTATTAAAAAAAAAAAAAATAGATACTTCCTAAGAATTAACATATTGAACAATAATTAAATGATTCTTTTCAAATTATTTTATATGTTTAAATGCAAGAATCATTTTTCTGGATAGCTCTTTGGGTGACTAATGCCACCACAGAGGAAAAGTTGGATTTGCTGTCTTTGCCACCCAGTTTGTCATTCCCAATGACTTGGAAAAGAAATCCCTGCAGCTGGCTGGGAATTCCTCTTGGTACCGTTGCTTCCAGGTTTTCCCATGACCATGGAGAAATGGGAAGATTTAGAGCACACAGCTCTAAAAGGGGAGATGTGAAAAAGAGGAATTCCCTTTTCTTGCCTATAATAAAAACTGTCTAAAGCTGTTAAAGAACATTTTCAGCTCTAGCTCACCCTGTAGTTTACACCACAAATAAAGAAACATCCCTCCTCTTCCAACTGCTTCCATCCAACTGGTCCATCCCCAGTTTTCAGGAAAAAAAAACCTTTAAGAAGCCTTCTTCTGGTAGTACCACACAAATATTCCCCAAATATGGCCCAAATTCCCACTACTTACATCTCTATCCTATGAATGCAACACAGAACACTGCTGGGAGAAATGGAACAACACTGTGGGATACAACAACTCTGGGAAGTAAATCAAGGAAGTTCTTTTTTTTTTTTTGCATTTCTAAGATATTCCACTACTTCAGAAGAAGAAATACTCACAGGTATTAATCCTTATATAAGATCCAAAGTCAACCAAAAGGTGTCTGTAGAAAAGTATTAAGATTCCTAATAGTAAAAATATCTGCAAATTTAATTACAAATACATTTCCAAAGCAAAACCCTTAATTAAGTACATCAGGGTGGGTCAGTATTGACAGTGTTCCTTGAGGAGGAAGTGAACAGCTAAATGTGGAATATTTACACTGAGAGATCCACCTATGTCAAATATATAAAGTGAAGCAGCCTTATTTACAGTCTGGAACCTACAGGTTATCATGGAAGAGCAATAAAACTCTGCTAAAACACTGAGATTTTTAAGTACTGCTGATTTCATGCATTTGTTCTACCACTTGCCCTAAGATTTCATCCACCACATCAATGTCATAATTCACTTGCTGCAGGTCCAGGTCGGGCATGATGGTGGCCAGGAGCTGTCCCACGTTCACACGGAGCGAGCGGAGCTTCAGGCTGGGGAGAGAGCAGGACAGGATTAAATGGAGATGGAATACTCTGCTCAGAGCTCACCTCACAAAGCTGCACTGATTATCCAGACTGGAAATGCTCCATCATTCCCATAAACCAGAAAAAAAAAAAAAAATGGATGCAGGTAAAGCTGCATCAAGATTATTTCTAAATCTACCATCTCTTCAGTTTTCAGCTTGAAGGGGGATATTCCCTCAGCTTCAAACCAATACTAAACCGAATTCCTATCAGGAATATTTCAGAATAAGCATTGGTACAATCCTTTACCCCACACCACGTAGATTTCTCGAAGCAGTATTAAGCCCTGGTATTTTTATCCATTGAGAAACCCAAACTGCCTCAACCCATGGGAACAAAAGAAGAGAACAAGAGAGGAGAAGGCAAGAAAGAGGAGTTTGTCCAAAGGCTTATAAAAAAATAGGAAATAAGAGTTGTAGCCCAGGGAAAAGGCTGTGCCTCCCTTTTTTTGGTTTCTTTCCTGGATGTCCTTGCTGTGTCCTCTTCCTGATCAAATTCTTTTGCCATAAACCATCCCTTCTTTGGCCCATTTCCTTCTACTCTCAGATCCTTTATCATCTCCATGACCAGTTCTCCATCAACTTGTGGGGGGAAGTTACTTCCAAGTCCTGCATTTATTTGCTAATTCTTTTAGTAAACACAAGTCAGAGCTATAAGGAAAAATAAAATTAAATGCTGACAGATAATTTTTAACGTAGCTAAATTTCTTTTTTAAGACTGAAAGGGGTCTCTGGAAATTATCCACCTCATTCTCCACTCCCCTGCCACCCTCTGCCAGGGTGTCCAGAGGTAGATGGAGCACTCCCTGCTTGGGCTGCAGCACCAGGGAGGAGTCACTTCCCCAGTGCAGCCCAGCAGGAGCTGGTTTGTGCCACCAGCAGAGTGCAGTGCTGGCTCACATTGCACTGCCACTGCCCCAGCACCACGGGCACCTTCCTCCAGCAGCTCTCCCAGAGCTGGCTCCAGCCTGTGCTCCTGCATGGAATTCACAGGTGCCCCTGTGGAATTTTGTGGGGCTTTTTTCCAACCCATTTGTCCAATTTGTCCAAGTCCCTCAGCAGCAGCTCTGCCCTCCTGAGTCCCCTCCAATTTGATGGCATCGGGAACCCTCCAATTTGATGGCATCGGGAATTTATTGAGTTCATTTGGCGAATCCCCAGGGTTACAAGAGAACTTTGGGATGATGCAGTCCAACAGTCACCCCAAAATGACATCCCCAGGGGCCACATCCAGACTGCTCCTGAGCACTCCCACAGACAGTGACTGCAAACCTCCCTGGGCAGCTCATCCCAAGGCCTGACCACTCTGCCAGGGAAATTTTCTTTCCCAATCTCCAAGCTGAGCCTGCCCTGGTGCAATTTGAGGCCATTTCCTCTCCTCCTTTCCCTGCCCCTCCTGGCAGGGACTTGTGCAGAGCCACAAGGTCCCCCCTGAGCCTCCTTTTCTCCAGGCTCAGCCCCTNGCAGGGACTTGTGCAGAACCACGAGGTCCCCCCTGAGCCTCCTTTTCTCCAGGCTCAGCCACTTTCCCAGCTCCCTCAGCTGCTTCTCCCAGGATTTGTTTTCCAGCCCCTTCCCAGCTCTGTTCCCTTCCCTGGCCACGCTCCAGCCCCTCAATGTCCTTCTGAAGTGCCACAGAACTGGACACAGGACTTGAGGTGCAAAAGCCTTTTCCAGTCTTGGCCTTGCTGCTGATGCCCAGTTTGCCCTCAGACACCCCATGCTGGTTGTCCTTACTCCTTTTTGACTCTCATGGGGCTGCAGGTGGCTTGCAGGTAGATTTATTCCATGTTTTCCCTGGGATTGAGGCTGCAGTACCAGGATGTCCTAAATATGGGCACAATAACTGCCTGTTTTCCAGGAATGTGAACTTTTGGAGATACTACAAGGCCCTCAGCTCCCTCTGAAATGCCTCTCATCTGGTGCCAGAGATCAATTTGCTGAATTGGTCCCTTAACTGAGTCCCCTTTTACCATAGGTGATGCTTCCCCCCTTGGATTCTCCCCTGGCAGGGACCTGAGCTCACTCTGCTCCCACCTGCTCTGGGTTTTTTTTGTGTGTGTGTGCTATTCCCACTTCCCAAGAGCTCCAAGCTCTCCAGCTGGAAGTTTCAACCCTTGTTTAATTCCAAGACACACCCTGGACCCTGCTTCCACAGGATTTGCCTGCAGCAAGGAGTTCTTAAAGGAAAGTTTCAGATCCAGACTCTTCAGTTGATTCAAGAAAGAAAAACAGCCTCTCACAGTGAAGTTCATTACACAGCAGAAAATAATGATCCCCCTCTTTCCTGCCTCCCTTTTCTCTCCTTGGCTTGCAAGTTGTGTTTAGAAATTATACAACATTTTGGATATTTTAAGAAGTATCAGTTTGCCATTCTGCTGTGCAGTGGCCAGTCCTGCTCACACAAATAAATCATAAATCACAAACATCACTTGATTTAAAAAAACAACAACGTTAGTTAGGAGTCACAAAAGGCAGTAGAAAAGAATTCTGAGCATCACATTTTATTATACAATTATCAGACATAACCTTCATCAAAACATTTAAAATACAACCAACAAGCAAAAACCTTGCAATAACATCTAAAAAGAACAAAACTGATACCTTTCTCCATCAGAAAAATTTACAGAGTCTTCTACATTACTGGTGGTAGAATCATTTGCACGTGCTACAGCCTGTGGGATTGAAGCTTTTAACTGAGCCAGCTCTGCCTTGAGCTCCTCACACTGACAGGCCATTTGATTCTTCTCCACTTCTAGGACTTCAATCTGCCAATCAAAAGAAAAATAAAGCTGTAAAAACTATTCAAAACATTGTGCAGTAGAAGGGCTGTGAAACAGGGAGTAAAAACCAGAGATAGTTTAAGTGACAGGAGTGTTTTACCTCGCTTTTGTATCTGTCTCTCTCAATGGTGCACTTGTCCAGCTGCCTGAAAACATCATCCAGCTGCACTGCAATCTCATCCACCTCACTCCTGCTCTCCCCATCAGCACATCTGCTGCACTCAGTCTTTAGGTTCTGCAGGGTGCTGCACTGCTCCTTGAGCGCTGCTATTTCCCCCAGGGCCTGCTCATAGAGAGCTGTCACCTCTGCCAAGCTCCTCCCCTCACTGTTTCCTTCTCCAAGGGAGGGCTCTGTCTCCGTTGCCTGGTGGCACATTTCCTTTTTTACATATTTATTATTCATCTCCAAAAGCTGCTGTTCCAGTGTTTCCACTTGTTTGGTTAACGCTTCACATTTGCTTTGGTACATTTCTTTCTCTGCACTCAATGATTGCAGCTGATTTTTCAGTTCATTTTCCATCTCTGCAGATGTCTCAGGAACACCATTGACCTTGTGCTGTTCCTCTTCCATCTCTTCCCCAGGAATCTGCACTGGGATGTCTTCCACCTCTTCCTTTTTCACCACCATGTTTGGGAGCTCTGTCTGTGTGGCTGAGCTCAGCTGTTCACTTGTTGCCTCTGAAGTGCTTGCACTGCAAGGTTCCCCCACGGGATTGTTTTCCTGCTGCTTTTCCTCCTGCTTCTCCTCCTGATCCAAATTGATACATTCCATTTTTACCACAGGAACATCAGGATCTGCTGAAGGCTTTGGAGTGCTGCTCTCCTCTAAAATGATGACATCTTCATCATCATCATCCTCCTCGTGGTTGTTGAATGTTTTGTCACCGAGCCGAGGTGTCTTTAGGGACACAGGTGTCACACAGCTCTGTGTCTTCCTTTTGAGACTGAGGAGGAAAATGTTAAAATAATCAGTTTATTGCAAAAACGCTGCCAAATCATTTGTTTCCAACCATGTGCACTGTCTCTCTGAACGCTGTTCAAAATTCACCACTCCAGAAAATCTCATGCATGGGATTTTGATTTGTGTAGCCAGAGTAAATTCCTGTAAAAACAAGTGCCTACCATCCACACACTCTCACAGTATTCTGAAACAGACTCAGTATTCCCAGGAACATCCCCACAGAGCTTCAGGAAAACAGCCTGTGCAGTGTGGAGAACACCAACTCTGCTCCTGAGCAGACACATCACTAAAAATGCTCCTCTGTCATTTTCTTGCATTCACTTTTGTACTTGACAAAGTCTCCAGGCCCCTTTAACCTGGAGCTTCCCATGCTCCCAGAATTCCCACAGGAATTTTAGCAGCTGAAGCTGCCCCCAACACCATCATTTTCATTGTTATTAATTTTAGAAATAAAGAGCAATCTCCTTTGTACAGGTCCACTCACCTGCTATCAGCATCCAAATGAGGGGAAGATACTTTAATTAAAATAGGCAGAGATCTTCTACCAGAAGCCTCTGATGATTTTGGTAGAAGTAACCTTGGAAGAGCTTCCTTTGCATTCGGAGGTGAGAATGTTTTGAAGTCTTTACTTGAAGAAACAGATGTTTTTAAAAATATTTCATTATTCATCTATAAGACAATGCAAGTTAAGAATGGAAATAAACATATATTAGTAGATTCTTCAGGAGAGATTGAAGCAGTTCTTTATATACCAACATCAAAAATTCTGACATTTCCATATCCAAGTACCTCCTTGAACCCAGGCTCAGGATTTTGGGATGAGAAAGGCTGACCAGACTATTGCAAATCCCAGTTTTGCATTTTAAAGTGCCGTGCAGAATCCCAGCCAAGAGGTTTTCCCAAGCTGTGTCTCTGTCTGGAGTTTGCCCATCAGACACAAACTTCAGGACAGACATCCCTGGGAAAGCTGCTCAGGGTTCACTCAGTTGGCCCAAAATGAGCAATTATTTCACTTTTAGAAATTACTTTTGTACTGGGGAAGATGTAATGGCAGAGAAACAATAGAATGAAATAAATAGGTTCAAACAGCACATGCAGCATCTCTTCTCCAGAAATGAAGTGATCTTAGGTCAGAAACTGGCTTTGAATGCAACTGAAACTAAATCCCAATTAGAACATTTGATTCTGAGTTACAATCCAGACGTTCCCATCAAACACCTTGATCTGTATCTCGATTTAATCTGAATTTGAGTGTCTCCTTGCACAAGTGTAGCTGTTCCACCTCTGTCTATCCCCACCTCCTGAGATCCCCACTTCTAAGGGCATCTTTACTTTCATATCCTCATCACATCTCTCTCCAACAAATCTCCTCTCAAGAACTGGCTGTCCTGCCATAAAAACAGCCACAAGTCACTGACATCTCTTCTAGTTCTGGCAAGAGACCTTTGTCCCTCTTAAACTCCTTCCTAAGGAGAAAGAAATAGTGGATTTTCCATCGCTGGGCAGCAAAAAAAAGTGGACTTTGAGTTTCCTCATGGTGAGCAAATCCTGCAGAGCCATCAGAGTAAAAGTGGATGTTAAGCAGACATTGGAACCCAGGGTAGGCTGCTGGCAGCTGCAGGACTTACCTGGTGGCTGTACTCCAGTCTCCTCTTCAGTTTTTCTCTGTCCCTGCACAGCAGCAAGGAAAAAACAGAAATTAAGAGCTTAGATTCAAACTGTTCATTCATTATAAAAAATAAATCTAAGATCTAAAAGCAAACACGATACTCCTCTTCCCAGCTAAATACAATCCAATTATTCTTGTTTATTGAATGAAAATTTCCTCAGGAAGCTGGAAGCTTGTCTGAAGTTAACTTCCAACAAATTCCCTCTGGATTATTTATTAAAATATTTACAACAACCCCAAACTCCCACTTCTAGAATGTGAGGCAGCATCACAACTACCCAAATCAGTTTTTGTCACACACCTAGCTAAGAACCCTTTTATTCCTAAATAAATGTATTGATCTTTTCAATATTCTTCAATGCGGACCTTGAAAGTTACACAGCTAAGGTCTCCTAGCAGCCCTGAGAGTTTGCTTCTGGGACATCCCAAACTGCCAAATCCTATGGAACATCATCCCTCTGGGAGCTGGACTTTCACCCCAACTTCTGCACAGCACTCCTTGGTAGTTTTTAGTGTTGAGAGCCTTGTCAAAGTCTCCAGAACTCACTTTTTCTTGTAGGTTTTCTCGTATGTGGGATGTATTAAATCGTCATCCTCTGGTTCTTCTGGTACATTACAATTCCTGAGGGAAGCAAAGGGACAGGAAAAAGCCCACAACAGAAGGAGCTGAAGAGCCCTGCTGCTGCCAGCTGATCAGTAAGGACTGGGGGGTGCCTGGGCCATGTCCTTACCGGAATTGTGGGTCAGGGTTGAGGGAGCAGTACCACTTCTCCGGCAAGTGCTCGATTCCGTCCGGGAGCTTCCGCCACTTGAGGCAGGCATCACACTGCACCCACGTCTGGTCAGGCTGTTTCCTGGGGAAACACCAAAATCCATCAGGATCTGCACATCACAGTGCTCTTGTGTCAGGTAAACCAGAGACTGTGTGTTCAGCCCCCTGCTGTCACAGTGGGACTCACTGGATCTCCTCGACGGGCAGAGCTAAGGGATATTCCTCGTTTTTCTTGGTTTTCATCTCGTTCCAGTAATCGTTGAGCTTTTCTCCCAGGGCTGCTATCGTGAGTCTGCAAAGAAAAGAATTTAAAGACCACCTTGAATAATCCAATTCTAGCACAGAAAGAACGTTTATAAA
Source organism: Buphagus erythrorhynchus (assembly GCA_013400855.1). Taxonomy (NCBI): domain Eukaryota; kingdom Metazoa; phylum Chordata; class Aves; order Passeriformes; family Sturnidae; genus Buphagus; species Buphagus erythrorhynchus. The sequence goes on from VZTT01056172.1 coordinate 10,602, forward strand.
CTCCAGTGACAGATTAAGTGTATGAACCACTTTAATAGGCTGGATATTAGGAAAAAGTTTTTCACAGAAAGAGTGATAAAGTACTGGAATGGTTTGCCCAGGGAGGTGGTGGAGTCACCATCCCTGGATGTGTTTAAAAAAAGACTGGATGTGGCACTTGGTGCCATGGTTTAGTTGAGGTGTTAGGGCATGGGTTGGACTCCATGATCTTGAAGGTCTCTTCCAGCTTGGTTATTCTGTGAATTCTGTGATTATTTCTAATTGCACAAGAGTGGGGAAAAAAGCTTTTCTAGAAGCTTTTCCTTTCTTTTATAAAGTGTTTTTCTTTAGAAACCTGTAGAAATGAGGAATTGTCTGAAGTCATGTTTGTCAGCAAAGGAATTCCTGGAAATACGAGTCAGAGCACAAAGACTGAAAAATTAAGAGTGCTGTTGATGGACAGAGCAAGTCCTGGAGAGGCTTTACCAGTTCAGCCTCAACCAGAAAATTAAAAAAAGCATAAAACCAATCCAGCACCTCACCCAGGTTTTGGCTGTTCCTGTACATCCCAAGTGCAGGTTCATGGCTACTCTCAGCTGACATCCAACTTTACAGCAAAGAACTGGCAAACAAAGTCTGCACTCTGATAAAAGGAGCAGGTCAATCTCACCCAGGGTAATTTTCAGTTTTGTTTCCTGCTCAGGGCTCATGGTGCAGCTCAGGGCACACCCAGGAGGAAGAGGTGAGGAACACCAAAGCCCCCGGTGAGCTGGAGGTGAGGACAGCCCCTGTCAGCCTGTGGAATTCACCTCTGAGCAATGCAGGGGATGAGTAACCAGGCCCTGCCCTCCCTGGCCTGGCTCAGCACCTGACACCGCCCCAGGCCTTGAACCAACACAAATGTTTGTGCAGTGAGCTCAGAGTGAGACCCAGAGTTTGGATCCAGATCACCTCTGAAGCCCAGGCACTGCTGAGCCAGGGGCACCTGAAGGGCAGAAATGAGCAGTGAGCCATGGATGGGATCACATCCCTTTTCTGGGGAGGGAAGACATGCAAGGCACCTTTCCATCAGGGTCACAACTTTCCAGCCCAAACCAAAAACATCTTGTGAAGCCTGGAGCATTCACTGGCAGAAAAACCTTCACAGAAGATGTTTCAAGTGTGGTATCACTGTGCCCACCCACATTCCAAGTGCAGGGGAAGGTGGCTGGGGGTAAAATCAGAGAAAGTTGGGAAGTTACATTCCCATTGTGACAGAACTGAAATCAGAGGTGAAATGCAGCTGGCATGAAGGGAATCTGTTCCTGGATGATGAACAAGGCAGCAGAGTGGGGAGAGCACAGCCAGGTCCTGCTGGAATCCCTGCAGGAATGGGAAGTCTGTGGGATCAGGAGCTGACAGATCAGCTGAGAGGAGAGACCTCCAAGAGAGGAGAAGCTGTTTTGCTGCTGAAGCAGCAGCTGGGGTGAAATCCCTCTCCTCAGATCAACTTGGTTCATTATAATTTAACTGTATATAATTTTATATATATATATATATATATATATTTAACTGTATATAATGTAAGATTAACTCACACCTCCACCCCAAAGTTGTGTCTAGGAACAACTGGAAGTGGCATTCAAAAGTTTGGAGGTCTTGGAGGTCTTTTCCAACCTTAATGATCCTGGTATTCTCCCCACTTGTCTGGATATTGACTGAATNCAGGAATGGGAAGTCTGTGGGATCAGGAGCTGACAGATCAGCTGAGAGGAGAGACCTCCAAGAGAGGAGAAGCTGTTTTGCTGCTGAAGCAGCAGCTGGGGTGAAATCCCTCTCCTCAGATCAACTTGGTTCATTATAATTTAACTGTATATAATGTAAGATTAACTCACACCTCCAGCCCAAAGTTATGTCTAGGAACAACTGGAAGTGGCACTCAAAAGTTTGGAGGTCTTGGAGGTCTTTTCCAACTTTAATGATCCTGTGTTTCTCCACACTTGTCTGGATATTGACTGAATTATATTTGTTGGACAGATTGGTTGGGCACAAAGTTCCCAGATTTCCTGGGGTGCTGACAGACAAATCAAACCCAAGGTGTTGAGGAAACCTCCCTTTCATGTGAAGTGTTCAAAAAACCCCAACAAGTGGAAACCATTCCCTGCTCACTGTGCCTGCCAAGGGCATTCCCAATTCCTGCCCCAGCATCACCAACCTTTGCAGTCCCTGCCCAAAATTTCCATCTTAAAAACACTGTTGGGAAAATGCCTCCTCCTGAACAGCCACAAAAGAATATCCAGGAAAAAACATGGGAATGAGGATGGTGTGGATATTGTGGGAAAATATTTATAAGGAAAAGGAAAGAGGCAAAGAGGGGGCAGACAAAAAAGGGTCTAAAAGGAGTTGTTTGCATTTAAACCAGGTTTGGCCAGAACACCAGAAACTTTTATTCTTCCTATTAAAAGAAGCAGCTTTATCAAGTAATTCCCAGGAAATGGTGATATGAGATAGAAAATGCAGATAACAATACCTGTATTCATTGGTGTAGTCAAAATCTTGTTTGTTGTGAGTTGGTTTTAGGAAGTTGCATTCAATAATCCCAACAACACCCACACCCATGTTGTTTGCCTGCAAAGAATTAAAGTTTATCAGGAAAACCAACACAAAATCCCTGTCAGTACTGCAACAGTTTGCTGGAGGTAATTATTAACTGTATCTACATTGGGTAAAAAGGATTTTCTGGTTTGTGACTTGAGGATCTTGATATAAACCCCCTAAATAACAAATCCTCTGTTCCAGCCCTCTTTTTGTCCTGAAAGATATGCTCAGATTTGTATTTTTGTATCAAGCAGCCCCAAAACCAAACAATTTAATACAATTTTTAACTGCTGCATACAGCAAAAAGGGTGATTTTATAAAGCATACATCAATATCTTGCTTTCCATCCATATTATTTTTTAAAATTACTGTTTGAAGGAAATTTGACAAGATGTCCAAATATTTTGAAGCCTCAATTTCTTACCTTTAACTGACAGCCAACTCTTTCATAAGCTTTGATGAGTCTGTTTTTGTGGTACATCATTATTCCATAATGATCTTTGTTTCTGCAGTTAAATCCAAAAGTAATTCTGACTGTTTTGGCCTTTGAGCAGATATTAAGGAAAAACAGGGTGAGTCTCATGGAACACAAAAAATAAGAGTTACTCTCAGTGAGTCTTAGAGCTTTCTTTTCTTATATTGAGATAACTCCTTCAGTATTACTTAGAAAAAAAAAAATAACCCAAAATTCATCAATACAACTGCAACAGAATCCAGTCAGAGAATTCAGTTCTGCAATGGAAATATTAAAGGATACATTGAGAAATTTGGGTCTGTAAATATCCCTCTCGATGAAGGCCAAGCTTTTGGAAACCAGCTGTGTTTTCACCTTCTGTCCTCTCAGGATGATCTGCATGGTTGGCTTCAGGTACAAAATACTGCAGTAAGCCTATAAAACACACATTATATTAAAATTAAAACATTTACACTCTTCAGCTTCTGAAAATTAACCCAGTTTTCAAAATCCAACACGTACTCGTAGCGAGTAATCACTTTCTGGAACAATCTGGTCCAGTCTCTCCTGTTTTTTGTAGCCTCTTTTGCCTGTTTCATCCAAGTCTTCTGGAATTCTGATGTCATATTTATCCTTGTCAAAGTCAAATTCTGGTTTGTTGTTTTTATCTCTAAGAATTAAGAAGGGAAAATCTAATTAATTATAGGGGAAAAAAGCAGATACAAGAGGAGGTGTTCTGGTGGAGCCAGGAAAGAAGGGAAAAAAGGGCAATTCCTCACAGATTTGCTAAAATTCACATTTGAGTCCAGCTTCCCATTTTTTTTAACTACATACAGCCTGTTCCAGTTATTCCACACACAAAGAACCCCCAAATCCTTCTATGTTTGTATACACTGAAAAAAAAAATTAAATTGATGAGAGATAAGAGACTGGATTTATCTTACTTTCTGAGATTCCAAATGATAATCCTGGTGCCTTTTTTTCCTATGATGGCATCCAGCTCTGCCAGTAATTTCTCCTCAGTAGAGAACAAGGAATGTGTCAGGATGGCCTTGAGGCTGTTCTTGGATTCTGCTGGATCACTGATCTGCCGTGGGCACTGTGTTAAGGAAAGGGACTTGGAATGGAGCCAAGATTTCAGAAAATGAGGAAATTTCTGGACTCACTTCCCAGCTTCTTATTCCACATCCCAGAACTCCTACAAAGTTAAAAGTTTTAATCAATTACAGCATCTCAGATGTAATTTGCTGTACATTTTCTGGCTTATAACTCCTCTCCAAGGAGAGAATCTTGATATAAACATCCAATAAAGCAGCCAAGGATTTCCTCTGAGTGACGTTACCCCCCCAAATTTGCGCTGTACCCACAACCTTCCACCAGGAACACTGAAAGGATATGTTGGTTGGTGAATGTCACGATGGGAACCATGACATGCTCTGCTTTGGTGACCTCCAGGAAAGTCTGGGACAGCAGCCCCACGCTCATGGTGTCCCCATTCTTGGTGAAGACAATGGCATCCTTGCCCAGGCGCATGGATCCCGACTTGAAGCCGTTCCCGTAGAGCCCCACGGGAACGCGGCCGTTCATCACCGACTTCTCGCTGAAGCCAAAGCTGCAGCATGGAAAACATGAGGAGGGTGGGGAAAAAAAAAATCCCTGGAAAACTGAGGGATCAAGAGATGCAAGTGCAAGATTTGCCAAATTACTTAAACTAACCCTCTTGTTTTAGAGCTTTTTCTTTTGCCTTCATTCAGAGTCAGGATGGAATGCTTGAGAAACGGATTTTTTTGTTTGGACTTAGTTGTTTATTCAATCTTATTTAAAGTACAAAGAGTTTTTCAGCACTTCTAGCTACCAAGCCAAAAGTGAGAAAATGGAGGTCAATTTAGCTAGTTACAAGGTCTTTTAAAGCCTAACTATCTAATTAAAAGCTAACATCTATATTATTTGTAGTTTTGCTCAATAACCAAACCTGTGACCCACACTATCCAATCCAAAAACTCTACCTGAAATTATGAAGGAAAAGGAACAAGCAGGAAGAAGAGACAACACCCAAGAACTTCCATCTTGTCCCATACCTATTACTAAAACTCCATACTTACATTCTAAAACTCCAAATTCCAAACCCTTCACCATGTGAAATTACACATTTCTATTCTAACTACACACCAGTGATTCCAACTCCATCACTTAAATTTGGAAGCTTCTCCAAGGCCTCAGGTCAAAAGTCAAAATGTTCTCCTGGGGGTCAGTGTCAGAAAGCACAGAAAGTTCAAAACTCCCAGGTTTGTGGGCTCCAACAGTCAGGGACTCCTGAGCAATTCAATCCTAAAATCACCTGGACAACACTGCTAAAACCACACAGCAAAAACTTGGGAAAATCCACTTCCAGCTTTTAAATATGGAATAAAAATATCAAGTCTGGAATTAGGTGAAAAACCATTCTTATGGGATTCTGATAGTTATCCTGTAGTTTCACAATAAATACTGATAAAAGCCCCTAATCCTGGTTTTTTCCCCTCTCCACTTCCTAGAAAATGTTTGATCCACAAGTTTTTCATTTCCATAACACACTTCAAGTAAAACAGGGAACTGCATATGGAATTTAGGAAGATATTAATTGTGGTATCTAACAGAAAAATAACAGTTTGAATTCAAGTTTGCTCAAATTTAAATCTGCAGGCAGAGCAATTTCTTACACTGAAAGAGAGAAATTGCACAGAAAGCTTTTTGCTATTGTAGAAGGGAGAGAAAAATCAGTTCCAACCCTACAGAATATTCAAAGATAAATAGACAATTATTTTAAAAATAGAAAATTCATTAATTTTTCTACAATACATTCTATTATTAATATTCCAATGGGTTTGAGCTGAATCTCCCTTTTTCTCTCATTCACTAACTTAAACTAAAGCAATTAATAATAATAATGATGATTATGATGATAGTAAAAATAAAATATTTGAGTTCTCCTTATCTCCACTAGCAGGCATCACAGAGGGCTTCCACAGCATAAAGGGAAGGCTGAGAGAAAGGATAAAAGGAAATTATGAGGTAAAAGTTCTCTGACAAAGCTACAGGGAAGCTTTAGTAGCATCTGCCTGCTCTGGAGTCTCACCTGGGCATTCAGCACCTTCAAAAATGCTGAATTTATGAGCAAAACCATGGAATTATGTAGGAGAAACAGGAATAAACTGAGCAATAGCAGAAGCAGGGCTGGGATTTGTACAGGACAGGTGCAGAGGTTGCCCACCTGAGCATTTTGTGCAGTTTCTCTGAGTTCATGCCATTGCCATTATCTGTGAATGTCAGGCAGATGTTGTCGTTGATGACGGTTTTGTCGATCCAGATCTGTTTGGCACTCACATCTGGATCATAGGCATTATCTGAGGGCAAGGAAAGCAAACAGCGTGGGAGACTAGAAAACAAAAATTCAACTAAGTGCAAACACCTTTTAAAGTAAATCAAAGGGTTAGGATGGAACAGCTGCACCAGCCTAGGAGAACCTCACCCAAACCATCCCAAAATTCCCCAGATTATCACTGACAGCAACACAGACACCAAAAATGTAGCTGGGGGTGAGCAGCTCACACAAGAAGAGAAAATGAAACCAAGCCAAGGCTCCAGTTTCATTTCCTGCCTGAAGAGCAGCTGGTGCAATGTCTACTTTCACCCAGCCCTTACAGAGGGGAGCTGCAAAATGCTGTAGACTCCACTTTGTGTTTACAGGATGTGAAAGAGTCAAACACGAGTGAAAGAGAAATTAGGGCTGCACAAAGCCCTCCTGGCAAAGCCAGGCCCAGCCTCAGCTGCCCCAACACCACTTTATTCCATCTCTTCCCCTCATCCCCTGGGATTTGGGAGGGGAAGGAAGGGTGGGATGTGATGGCACCTCTGCCTCACTGCCTGTCCTGCAGGCTCAGCTGAGAGCCACAAACAGCTCAAGGCAGTAACAGGAACCACAGCTTGGCAGGTTTCTTCCTATAAACTTTAAGTCCAAATTGCATCACAGAGAAATGTTCATAAAATGTATTTCAGCATCACAAAAGAGGACATACAGGTACAACTGGAAATTTGGAAGTATTTGGAGTGTGAAAAGAGCCGAGATGATTTAACAGAGATTCCCACAGCCACACGGCTCTGGTTTCCTCCTCTGGAACAGCTTTGGCCTTCTCCAGCTGAAAAATCCCTGTTTTCTTCTGATAGGTTAATTTTCTGGGAGAAGGGGGAAAGGGGGAGAAAGAAAAAGGGCAAAAGGGGGAAAAGATGTGTGACTGTAGGAGTTGCTTTGGCAGCAGCAAAGTCCTCAATCAGCTTGGCTGGGGTCCCAAGCCACACCTTCATTTTGAGGAACCAGCTGACTGTGGAAAAGAGGAACACTGGAGATGTCCAATTAACTTCTGCTCAAAATCAAAGGCAAGATGATCAACAGGAGCTAATAAACAGATGCACAAAGGTACTGCAGGTAACAGGACCAGAACAAAGAGCAAAACACTGAGGATGTTCAGCCAGGTCTTCCCCCACCTGATGGAGAAAGGTTTTGTACCAAGAAACAAGAATTATTCCAAGCTATTGATCACCTACCTATGAGTTCTGCAATTGCACTGAAGGGCCAGGTGTGACTGGTGGAGTTGGTGTGCAAGAACTTTGGGCACAGCTGGAAGAAAGCACAAGCAGGGGCATTAGTTTGTGCTCTCCAAGGCAGAAAGCAGTCTGTTAAATAAAGGAAGATCCCATGAAGTTGGTTTGGACAACACTACCAAAAGGCTGCAATTAAATTGGTTTCTGGGTGTTGGCAGGGAACATTAATACAGCTCCTGAAGAGGAAATTCAGCATAGTCTCAGCATATTCTGAGCATGGGTTGTCATCCTAACACTCTTTATCTTTATAAAAAAGTAAGGAACTATTGGCATCTAATGATGCCAGAGGTCACAGAAAACATCAAAGCTGTGGTTCAAACCCAGTAACAGAAGCTCTCAGATGTTAAAAACTCACATCTTAAACCAGGAGGATCCAAACTTCATGTGAAGAGTGAGCAGCACCCAATACCCTCTGTGGGTCTCTGTGCTCACAGTGACCAAAATCCCCTCTCAGGGGCTGCTTTGCAGTTGCATCTCACGCATTTGATGTACCCAAAGGTTCAAATGTGCCTTTTTTCAGGCCATTGCCAGAATTAAATGAAAATATGCAAATAAAGCACTTCTTTATGGGATGTAACTTGGAGATGTCAGTGACAAAAGAATTGCCAAGCAGCCCCAGCCTAGGCTCACATATATTCACTTCAAGACTTGGAAAACCAGAACTAAATATCCATGTAAGTGAAGGACCTGTCCATGCAACATTTGGAGAAATTTTAACTGCAACTGATCCTCGTGTTTGCATTATCCCTGAGGAAATCCATGGTTACACTCTTACAAAGCCTTTAACACAAACCCCCTGCACAGATTTGTTCAAGCCCCCCTGTCAGAGTTGTGGTGATGGCAGAAAAAGCAGCACCATGAACACATAACACTGAAAACAGCCCTTGTACCACTGAGTTACACAAAAACCAGAACATAATCCACATTATTATACAGAGAAAATCTGAGAGGTATTTTAAAATACTGTGTACATATCCATACTGCATCATTTTTACAGAGTTACTCGTTGACAAGCACTTTTATAAAGGTATGAAGTGTAAATAAAAGTGCAAATAAAAGCAAGCAGCCACTTCAAAGCTCCAAGGTGCAAAGGAATGATGCTAAAACCAAATCCTAGAGCCACAAACCAGGCACCAGAGCAGGAGAAAGGCACAGGGAGAAGCAAGAGCTGTCACCTCATCCTTAGGTCACAGCAGCACATGACACACTTCCAAGTGCAACTTAATCCCTGCATTTCTCCATGGAGCACCAGCGGGAACAGAAACCAACGTTCCTCACTGCCATCTGTGCTTCAGAGCTCCAGGTTTACAAAATCTGGTGCAGGGAGTCAGGCTAAGCCAGGGTGCTCCCAACAAACATTTCCAAGTAATTTTGAATCAAAAGAGAATTCCTCTGGGTTATTAATGGAAACCTCACATGTGCCACAGCACATGGGCAAAAAGGATCTTTGGATTTTTCCCTCTGCTGTACTGGAACTCAGGGAATCCTCAGAGCCCTGGGTGATTCTCTTCACTTTCACAGAGCTGGCAGCATCTGCTCCTTTGTTTTCTGAGCTTCGGGATCAAAATCCACCAGAAAAAACTGACAGGGTTTTTCCCACCTGAAATCTCTCTCTGGCAAAACAAAACCATATTTAAAAATCCCAACCCACCACAGGGATGCACATTCAGAGATTTGGCACCTGCTCACTCCCTGCTGAAACACTGAACAACTCCAGCCATACAGGAGGCTGGAGTGCTGGATTCCCTGGAATCTCAGCAATATGGACTTGGCAAGAAGTCCTGACTGTGGTTTTGACAGAGGCATCAACTCACATTAGGGAATCTCATGGAATTCCTGAGGCTGGAAAAGCCCTCCCAGCCCATGCAGTCTCAGCTGTACCCCATGGCCACCTTGTCCCCAGCCCAGAGCACTGAGTGCCACCTCCAGGTGCCACCTGCAGGGATGGGCACTCCAAAGCTCCCTGGGCAGCTCTTTCCAAGGCCTGACCACCCTTCCTAGCAGGAAAATTCCGTCTGGAAAGGAAGAAGCACCTCCCCTGAGCATCAGACAATGCTGAGGAAGAACAGAAAGAACCTCAGTGTCACCCACAGTGGTATCATCACCAATAAATGTCCTTTTTTGCCTATGAACCAAATCGTTCTGTGTGCACAGAAACCAAACCTTGCCTGTGTAACACAACAGCTCCACCCCTCATTTCCCTGCTATGAACCACTGGGAATTCTGAAAACAACATCATAGGAATTGATGTTGGTATCTCTGGATCACTGCTTGGGGGAGGGTTTGAGAAAGGTGGTTCTCAGGACTGGGAATTGTAACAGGTATGGGAAGGGCTGCAAGATGGAAACTGGAACAAATGGGGTCTTTGTTCTCATATCTCCCATCCCTCAGCAAAAGGTGAGCAACTATGCCACAGGGAATTCATGGGAAAGTTACCTCAGAGCAGAGAGCACCACCTGATCACAGAATTCCAGACTGGTTTGTGTTTAAAGACCACCCAGCTCCAAGACTTGCCACCAGAGCAGGATGTTCCAAGCCCCCTCCAGCCTAGTCTCCCTCATGCCAGACGTTGAAACGAGGGCACAAAACCAGATTAAAGAACAGCTGAACAGTGGTTTAAGGCCATCAGTTTTGTAGTTTCCTCCAGAGCAATCCAGCTGTCAGCAGCCACTCCCTAGTTCCTGATGAACTCATCAGGAAATATTTAAGTCCGTTTGTCCCTTTACACTTCATTCATCAATGCACCACTTTAATTAGCTCATAATTAAATTGAGATTCAGTAAGAGCTGAACATTCACTTGGCCAATCCAGCTGTTTTGCTTGCTCAGCCAAACATATTTTGTTACTAAGTGGGTTTTGTTTAGTAATTTCATTTTTTTCTGCCAAGACCAAGTGCAGCTAAATACAACTCAAACCTCCCACTTCTTCCAGCTGGACATATCTGAAACTAAACTGTCCTGAGAACAGCACCTCCTGCAGTTATAACCAGCAAATATTGAAGAATAAAGCAGTTTATCTCTCAAAAATAACAGGCAGCTTCAGGAACTGCAGTTTTCCAAGCAAACCCTAATTGTCCCATCCCTTGCAGATCCTGAAGTGTGCACAAATTCCAAACCATTGCAGAGTTTGCCTCATCTTAGGAACTTACTGCTTGCAAATAATAAATTTTTGTTGTGTTACCCATCATCACTACAGTAATTCATGTATTTGAGTGGAAAATACATCTTGGTTTATCCTGCATTTATTTAACAACTTCTTGGGAATAACACTGCCATTTTCATGGAATTTTTTAGGCTGGAAAAGCTCTCCCAGCCCATGGAGTCCCAGCTGTTCCCTGTCCCCAGCCCAGAGCACTGAGTGCCACCTCCAGGCCTTCCTTGGACACCTCCAAACCTCCCTGGGCAGCCCCTGCCAAGGCCTGAGAACTTTTTCCATGGGGAAATTCCTCCTGAAACTTCCTGAAATTTCTCCTCCCAGCTACACAATCCCAGGTCCATGACTGTGCAATGAGCCACATCAAGGGACCGATCCAAATTAAAAACCACTCTTAAAATATTATCCTGGATCACTTCCCCGAGCTGCTTCATTGTTCAGCTGGACAAAAATATTGCCAGAGCAACAGCAGGAGATAAATTCCAGTGTGGGAATGAGTTCCCAGGCCCTCCCAGTGCCTCTGAATCCACGGGAAATACTTTATATTCCCAAAGAACTGTGGGCATCAGCTCTCCCCACCATTCTCTGCATCACAAAGCCTTTTACAAACCTGGTCAAAACTGCATCAGCTGCTTCACCTGAGAAAAAAAAATAAAAGGAAAACCCAACAAAACCCAAAAACCCACAGCTTTCACTGGAAAGCCACTGAATGCAAATTCTGAGTTGTGCCTGCAACAGACAATACCAAAGAGCAGCCTAAAAATAATTCAGAAAGTTACCAAGTGCGTCTTGTTTCGTTTGTGCCTCTGAGAGTTCAGCTTGGCAAAGTGATTTCAACCTGAGAATGATTTTAAACTCTGAACTGTCAGATGCAAAGGCTGATTTTTGATACTTTTTCCTCTCAAGCAGACCAATAATACGTCCAGAAAGTAGTAATAAATCCAAATCTTTATCTAAAGAAGCAGGACAACGCTGCTGCAATAAAAAAAAAAAAAATCACACAAACTGTGGATTTCAAACACTTGCAAGCATTAAAGGCCTAATATCAAAATTAAAACGCAATTTTGGAACTTCAAGGAAATGATGTTTAGGGCTCATCTCTAGAATCATGCCAACTTTCATTAGGTTAATATAAATTGATATTAAGGTAATAGAAATTGATATTAGGGTAACATAAATCGATATTAGGTGATAAAATTTCAGCCAAAGGTTGGACTCAATGATCTCGGAGGTCTTTCCCATCCTAAATGATTCTGTAATTCCAGCCGTGCTGAGCATATTCGAAAACACTTTTTTCTCTCAAATATTTCATAAGTTACTCATCGTAGCTCTTCTGCCTCTTTTCACTGTTCTAAAGCAAGGTGATGAGCCAGGTGTAGCTCTAGGTGAGATTTAGAGGCACTGACTTGGAAAAAACCCTCCTGTTTCACCGGAAAAAGCAGCTTTAACTTCATTTACATCAGCACAAACAAACGACAGATTACCACAACAGCTCAGCAACAATACTACGACTGAAAAGCACAACACAGCAGCATTTACCTGCGTGAACACTCATCATCAGACGTAATTAGAGTTAAAATGTAATTAGGCCGCTCGCAATAAAAGCAGTTAAGATTTGACGAGTTACGAGCTGGCAATTAGAGGTCACCGGAGGCTGGGAAATCCCGCCCCCAACACCGAGCCCACCCCCAGCCCTCACCTTCCCCTCGGCACAGCCCGGCAGGACCGACAGAAGTTCATTTTCCAGGATTTGAGCCGGGATAAGGACGGGAAAGCCCCGGCC